>OZ029926.1:1693806-1741306 GCA_964023275.1 Norana najaformis
CAGAGGGACAAGGGGACAAGGGCAAAAGTTAGAGGGAATGAAGGGGAGATGTGAAAAAGAAAGAATACACGAGGTTGAACCAAATATGAGAAAGTGGAAATTATGAGAGGGTAAACAACTGGAATTACATGTAGTTAAGTGCAAATAGGAATAGATAGGACAGTTGTAAAAAATATATATGGAGGAAGGAGAGAGAGAGAGCGAGAGAGAGAGAGAGAAAGAGAGAGAAAGAGAGAGAGAGAAAAAGAGAGAGAGAGAAAGAGAGAGAGAGAGACGGAGACAGAGAGAAAGAGAAAGAGACAGACAGACAGAGAGACAGAGAGACAGAGATACCAGCTGTCAAGGGCAGCAAGAGCAACTCACCATCTTCTGTCTTCCACTTTTCGCTGGATCAGCCTATCTGTCGTAACTCAACCTTTTAAAGATCTATTGCAGCAATTCGATCGTCCTGATTCTCCAATCAATCACCCTCGTGTGATTTCCTTTCACCAAAAGCGCCAAAACGCCCGTTTATCATCCCTGTCCTTAGGCCTAAGTCTGTACGATACCCGGAAAACACCCTGACGATTGCAATATGAAATCCCTCTCTCACCAGTAAATCATTCCGTTATTCCAATTCCTCCTATAAATTGGAGCAGTCAGGAATTCTGAAACGGGGTTTGGACGGTTGATCGCTAAATGGGTTCCCGACGGATTCGCTGGACGAACCAAATCGAAGACTGGTTGATCGATGATGACTGTGATCAGGAGAATCTAGTTTATCGGTCTACGAATCGTTATGATTACCATCGTCGCCTCGATCATCATCACCATCATCATCATCATCATCATCATCACCATAGGCTGCCTCTCTGTCTTGTGGACTGACCTTCTGGATATTGACCTGATTGCGGCTTGACTTTGGTGCGCCATCGATTGATGCCTTGTGCATTCTATTGCACCGACACAATAGAAATTACTTATTATTATTATTATTATTATCATCATCATCATCATCATCATCATCATCATCATCATCATCATAATCATCGTATTTATAAATATTGTATTCGTTACTGTCATCATCATCATCAGCAGCTAACCTTAGGACACTGTTGTCAACATCATCAATGTCATCGTGAACATAGTCATTGTGGTCGTCATCATCAGCACAATTTCAGTCACCAACCTCATCATCTTCATTTTTACCAAGAGATCATCATCACCACCACCACCACCACCACCACCATCATCAGCTGGCGCAATAGCAACCTGACAAACGAGAATGTCATCAGAATTATTATTGTTATCGGCATTGCCGTAGTCGTCATAATCATCGCTATCATTTATTTATGGTAATCATCATCACTATCATCATCGCCGTCGTCGTCGTCAACATTATCAGTGAAAAATCGTCCGTTGGTTGGATTTTCGTGGTCTCTTTGGTGCATGAGCCGAATGATCCATGAGACCCGGAACGACGCTTCCGAAGGGCTTCTCTATCAGGCGTAAACAAACCTGTTACCTCTGCCTCGCTTACAGTCGTTGTCGTCATCTTCTGCTCAGTCTTTGGCAGTTGCAAAGATCGAGAAGGGAATTGCTTCGAGTCTCGATCCCATCTGTCTACATCAAAACAGGCTGAAACTTCCCATTAAGCACAAGGTGGCGCCACGGAGGGTGTAAACGGGTTAAAGGGCGACGTATAAAAATGCCACTAAGTTGTGTGTGGCATCGGTCTTCGTCTCAGCCGGAGATCAGACGGAGCGGAAAAGATGAATCCTGTCTCTGCAACCGACAGCTGTTCGACCGAACGAACGACCAGCGAACTATTGATGCATCGCGTTATATATGTTCTCCTCCTCCTCCTCCTCCTCCTCCTCCTCCTCCTCCTCCTCCTCCTCCTCCTCCTCCTCCTCCTCCTCCTCACTCTCAGCGTCGCAGTCGTTGTCGTCATGTCGTAGTCATCGTCATCATCATCATCATCATCGTCGTCGTCATCATCATCGTCATCATCAATAATCTCCAGCAATTAGCAACATTAGCATCACCTAACTGTCATCAATATCATCACTGCCATCATCATCATTATCTTTGTAATCATCAGCAGCAGCATCAATCATCATCGACATCACTGTCATCATCATCAGCAAGAACATCAGCTGGAGCATATCATCCTCATAGCCACCACCGTCACCACTGCCATTGTCTTGTAGATCTATTCGCTCTGCAGCGCCATAGCTCATCTATTGTTTCACCTCTCATTGTTTCCGAGTGCAACGTCGTAGTTTAGCCATCATCGGTCCATCATTCTGGAAGAAGCTGCCATGCAACTTGAACCAACGACATGACCTTCTCGACCTTTCTCTGCCTGTATTTCACCAGAGGTCAAAGACCGTTGTACTTGATCAAGGTCTGGTGGTCAGGTCGGGAACACCACTGAGGAGGCTTCCTCAACAGGCGCTATATCAGTGTGCACTTACGATTACGTTTGCGTTCACCATTATCATATGGCGAACGGTAGCCAATTGGTTAGGGCGCTCGGCTTGTAACGCGGAGACTACGGGTTCGAGCCTCCCCTTAGACGGTTTCTATATAGGGACCTTGAGCAAGTCCTTCACTCGCAGTTGCTCAGCGCCTCAGATTCAGATTTACTGACTCTGCGCACATAATAAATGCAAATAATAATAATAATAAAATAATAAAATGAAATAAAAAAAATAAAAAATAATAATAATGAGATGTAGCCGTTCCAGATGCTCATTAATGTCTCCGGACTAATTTTTTCACCACCTGAGGGATTATACCTACCCCTGGTATAATAATAATAATAATAATAATAATAATAATAATAATAATAATAATAATAATAATCATAATAATAATAATAATAATAATAATAATAATAATAATAATAATAATCATAATAATAATCATAATAATAATAATAATAATAATAATAATAATAATAATAATAATAATAATAATAATAATAATAATAATAATAATAATAATAACCGGAACAACCCTTACCAGTTTGAACTGAAACAATTCATGGACTGCGAACCGAACCCTAACGACACCATTCTCCGCCATGGCTTCAATGAAGTCCTGAAGGACTGTCGGCTTCATTCCGGCATGCCTGTGTTACGCGCCAGGGCGGCGGACTGATCGGATTCAAAGTTTACGACCAAATGTTTTCATAATAATAATAATAATAATAATAATAATAATAATAATAATAATAATAATAATAATAATAATAATAATAATCATAATAATAATCATAATAATAATAATAATAATAATAATAATAATAATAATAATAACCGGAACAACCCTTACCAGTTTGAACTGAAACAATTCATGGACTGCGAACCGAACCCTAACGACACCATTCTCCGCCATGGCTTCAATGAAGTCCTGAAGGACTGTCGGCTTCATTCCGGCATGCCTGTGTTACGCGCCAGGGCGGCGGACTGATCGGATTCAAAGTTTACGACCAAATGTTTTCATAATAATAATAATAATAATAATAATAATAATAATAATAATAATAATAATAATAATAATAATAATAATAATAATAATAATAATAATAATAATAATAATAATCATAATAATAATCATAAAAATAATAATAATAATAATAATAATAATAATAATAATAATAATAATAATAATAATAACCGGAACAACCCTTACCAGTTTGAACTGAAACAATTCATGGACTGCGAACCGAACCCTAACGACACCATTCTCCGCCATGGCTTCAATGAAGTCCTGAAGGACTGTCGGCTTCATTCCGGCATGCCTGTGTTACGCGCCAGGGCGGCGGACTGATCGGATTCAAAGTTTACGACCAAATGTTTTCATAATAATAATAATAATAATAATAATAATAATAATAATAATAATAATAATAATAATAATAATAATAATAATAATAATAATAACAACAACAACAATACAAAACAATAATAATAACAATCAAAACGAATTAACGATAGGTTTGTTTCATAATTGAAGTGACGTAACATTAGGCCGATATCCGTTTCCTAATCAAAACGAATAAACAATAGGTTTGTTTCATAATTGAAGTGACGTAACAATAGGCCGATATCCGTTTCCTAATCAAAACGAATTAACATTAGGTTTGTTTCACAATTAAAGTGACGTAACAATAGACTGATATCCGTTTCCTAATCAAAACGAATTAACAATAGGTTTGTTTCATAATTGAAGTGACGTAACAATAGGCCGATATCCGTTTCCTAATCAAAACGAATAAACAATAGGTTTGTTTCACAATTGAAGTGACGTAACAATAGACTGATATCCGTTTCCTAATCAAAACGAATTAACATTAGGTTTGTTTCACAATTGAAGTGACGTAACAATAGACTGATATCCGTTTCCTAATCAAAACGAATTAGCAATAGGTTTGTTTCACAATTGAAGTGACGTAGCAATAGGCCGATATCCGTTTCCTAATCAAAACGAATTAACATTAGGTTTGTTTCACAATTGAAGTGACGTAACAATAGACTGATATCCGTTTCCTAATCAAAACGAATTAACAATAGGTTTGTTTCATAATTGAAGTGACGTAACAATAGGCCGATATCCGTTTCCTAATCAAAACGAATAAACAATAGGTTTGTTTCACAATTGAAGTGACGTAACAATAGACTGATATCCGTTTCCTAATCAAAACGAATTAACATTAGGATTGTTTCACAATTGAAGTGACGTAACAATAGACTGATATCCGTTTCCTAATCAAAACGAATTAACATTAGGTTTGTTTCATAATTGAAGTGACGTAACAATAGGCCGATATCCGTTTCCTAATCAAAACGAATAAACAATAGGTTTGTTTCACAATTGAAGTGACGTAACAATAGACTGATATCCGTTTCCTAATCAAAACGAATTAACAATAGGTTTGTTTCATAATTGAAGTGACGTAACAATAGGCCGATATCCGTTTCCTAATCAAAACGAATTAACATTAGGTTTGTTTCATAATTGAAGTGACGTAACATTAGGCCGATATCCGTTTCCTAATCAAAACGAATTAACATTAGGTTTGTTTCATAATTGAAGTGACGTAACAATAGACCGATATCCGTTTCCTAATCAAAACGAATTAGCAATAGGTTTGTTTCACAATTGAAGTGACGTAGCAATAGGCCGATATCCGTTTCCTAATCAAAACGAATTAACATTAGGTTTGTTTCATAATTGAAGTGACGTAGCAATAGGCCGATATCCGTTTCCTAATCAAAACGAATTAACATTAGGTTTGTTTCATAATTGAAGTGACGTAGCAATAGGCCGATATCCGTTTCCTAATCAAAACGAATTAACATTAGGTTTGTTTCATAATTGAAGTGACGTAACAATAGACCGATATCCGTTTCCTAATCAAAACGAATTAACATTAGGTTTGTTTCACAATTGAAGTGACGTAACAATAGACTGATATCCGTTTCCTAATCAAAACGAATTAACAATAGGTTTGTTTCATAATTGAAGTGACGTAACAATAGGCCGATATCCGTTTCCTAATCAAAACGAATTAACATTAGGTTTGTTTCATAATTGAAGTGACGTAACAATAGGCCGATATCCGTTTCCTAATCAAAACGAATTAACATTAGGTTTGTTTCATAATTGAAGTGACGTAACAATAGACCGATATCCGTTTCCTAATCAAAACGAATTAGCAATAGGTTTGTTTCATAATTGAAGTGACGTAGCAATAGGCCGATATCCGTTCCGGGTGATCCTTCTAACTATAGACCAATCTGAAACTCACACAGTGTAAAAAATTTTGGAACGTGTCTTTCTGGCTCGTCTCTTCCCGCACGTCAGTAGCTCCTCTAATTTTAACAGTCATCAGTCAGCTTACCGTAGACATCACTCGACTAAAACGGCCTCACTGAAGATCCTTGACGTTGTCTATACCGCTTCAGGACGACAACAACCCACTTACTTATCGGCCTCGACCTCTCAGCTGCCTTTGACACGATCGACAAAACAACACTCATCGCGAGGCTGCAGAAGACATTCGACATCAGTGGTGTTACGCTGGATTGGATCCGTAGCTTCCTGTCTGACCGATCACAACATGTCCGCATTGAATCATCACGGTCGCAGTCGTCTACCTGCGAATACAATGTCCCACAAGGATCGGTCCTTGGTCTGATTCTTTTCACGTTGTATGTGGCGCCAGTCGCCGGCGTCATTTCCGCACACGGCATAAATCACCACCAGTATGCCGATGACACCCAACTATACATAGCGCTTGATCACATTGACTCCGACACCAACAATCTAACACGATGAAGGGGCCTACTGAAGCAGTACGTTGCTGGTTCCTAACTAACTGATTGAGGTCATTGTAGGCCTACTTGGCACTTCGTCATCAATAAAATCGATCGTGGATCTGACATCTTACTTACATTGCAGGTGCGGCCATTTCACTATCAGGAACATTTAAGAATTTCAGAGTGACACTCGACTCTAAACTAACATTCAACCAGCATGTCGCCGCTGTCTGCAAGGCTTCGTATTTCCACATAAAAGCCATGCGCCATATTCGATCGCGCTTGCCACCGGAACTTATGAAGACAGTCGCATGTAGTGTAGTCAGGGCAAAACTCGACTACTGTAATTAGCTGTTGTACGGCACTACAAAGTCCAAACTGGAACACGTCCAGACCTCGTTAGTGACAGAAACCCGCAGATTTGATCATGTCACTCCTATACTCGCAAAGCTACATTGGTTGCCTGTCAGCTCTAAAATCACTTCTAAGATAGCTCTCCTTACACTCGAGACTCTATCAACCAATAACCTGCTTCTCTGTCATCGTCCTTACAGTGCTATCAGCCATCCATATCTCTGCGTTCGGCTACACAAAGCCGTTTGTCTCTTCCTGACATCCGTGACTATCGGTCTGAATTCTCTGGACGTGGATTCAGCAATTCTGCATCTGCCATCTGGAATAGTCTCTCTCGCCACAGTATCTCCCTAGACATATTGGTAAAGCGGCGTAAGACCTATTTGTGCCGTCTTCCTTTTGTTGTATTACAGCTGTGACTCATCCATGCCTATGATTCCTCGCTCAACCGATGGACACATGGCGTGTTCAACAAATGTCTTACTTAATTAGTATTCGATTCACAATTGAAACGAATTAACAATAGATTTGTTTCATAATTGAAGTGACGTAACAGTACGTCTGTATTCGTTTCAAAATTTAAATAACAATAGACTTGTTTCATAACTGAAGTGACGCAAAAATAGGCTTATATTCGTTTCATAATTAACAATAGGTTTGTTCAAAATTGAATTGACATAACAATAGGCCTGCTTCTATTTTATAATTTAAACGAATTAGCAAAAGATTTGTTTAATTAACATATGCTCTGAGCCCTCTTGAGATGACTCTTCCGACATTATCCAAATAACTTATAAGCAACTACATAACATAATAATAATAATCATAATGATAATGATGATAATAATAAAAATAATAATAACAACAACAACAACAACAACAACAACAAGAGGCTGGTACCAGGCTTAGAAATACCGTAGCGTCTAATTACATCTAACATCGTAGTGTACTCTTAAACCGCTTTTATAATAATAATAATAGTAATAATAATAATAATAATAATAATAATAATAATAATAATAATAATAATAATAATAATAATAATAATAATAATTATTATAATTTTAATTATAATTATAATAATAATAATAATAATAATAATAATAATAATAATAATAATAATAATAATAATAATAATAATAACCGTCGTCTTCCTTGTAACCGAGGTTCTTAACAGATGAGAAGTGACCAAAGCTGCGAGGTCCCAAACTCCACTGCACTAACGTCAGACGACAGACGAAGGCGACGACCTGACTTCTGAGCTGAGACGCCGTTTATCTAAAAAACGAACTCTTTGCTGCGAACAGATTCAGTTGTCATCAGATGGCGTTCGACCGATTCATCATCGCCAGAGGGCCTACGAATATAATCCATTTAATCGGCGTCAAGATCCTTGGCTGGGATCCGGCCATTTATCAACCGACTGACTGACTGCCCTAGAATGGCGCCATTGGGAATCAGCGACCCCACCCCGCCCCACACATACACTGTGAGGCAACGTAAGGTCATCGAGTTAACGGCAACAGTTTTCAGATACTGAGGGTGGGGTATACGCGTATATTGTATTTGTAACTGTGGAATACAATTAAACTCAGAAAATTTTGCAATTGAGTCAAAGATTAGGGGTTCGTCCAGCAGATCCAGCGGAAACCCATTCTGCTGATCGAGAGTCCAGACCCCGTTGAAGAATTCCACAGTAATCTTATGTTTATGACGAACTGGAACAACGGAATGAATTATCGGCGAGTGAAGGGATTTTATCTTGGAACCATCAGGGTACCTTCGGTCATTAGCGCCTTTGACAATGTCGGTACAATATCCATCCCCAAAGTATTCTGCAAATTATCTTTCTCACTTTACCTTCAGTTCAGCGCCGTGTTTATTCGCGATCACCCCGTGGATTTGTAGCACTTGGTTGCATTAACAATTGACACTTAAAGCACCGTAGAAGTGGCTTGCTACCTACGGTGCTGATTTGTGGTCTACCGTCACTTCATCACGCAACACTTTAGCACCGACAGTTAATCACACGACACTTAATCACTCCAGCATTTAATCATTCGACGCTGGACCTCTTCAGTAATTTTTAAATAAGAAAAAAGTGAATAAACTCAGAATATTGAAGCTTTTCAAGTCCATTGAGTTGGTGCAATTTATCAAAGTTAGAACTTTGTACAAAAAGCGAAAATCTGCGTGTGCGATATTGTTTGATTCGGACCTGACCAAGACCGTGTAATAACAATGGGTTGTAACGAATTATTGGATGGGTTGGCCCAAGACCGTGTAATAACACTGGGTTGTAACGAATTATTGGATGGGTTGGCAAGGTCCAAGTTGTGGCAGATGGGACATTTTAAGTGTTCAATTGATTTTTCCAGTCGTTATACACAATTCATTTTGAACCTGAATGTAAAAATGTACACAGTTTTCCATAGCAACCGTCTATAGCAGCCTCGACTCTGCTTATTTTTTCAAGGAATTTATTGGGTGAGATCCTTCACCACCGCCCCCATTTGAATGGGCGCCACGCCATTTAAGGTCCTCGTTTACGTACCATGCTAGACTAAAATCTGTTAAACATAGCCACTATCGGTATGCGAACCGGCATCCTCACGCATAGAGAAGCCTTGACGTAAGCTTTAATCAATGTAGCTAACCAGGCCAGCAACCCTTGTCCCAACCATAACTCCTGTTGCAATTCACTGCCTTGTATAAAATAAGCAACATGCAGCATATACACGGCCGCTGAGTCGGATTAAAAACCTAGTTTCCTTTGCAGTTCCTGAACGTTTTTCTTTCCAGCGGAATATAAGTCTGTCTCATGTTTCACATGTCAACATAATAAACAACAAACAATGTACATCTTTTCCCTATTATTCTGTTTTTCGGTTGATTTGATGTTTAATATAGAACATTAAACATAGAAGATTGATAGAGTGTCGAGTGATTTAATGTCAAGTGATAAGTATCCAGTGACTTAGTGTCTCGTGATTAACTGTCGATGATGAAGTGTCGCGTGATTAAATGTCACCAAACCATAAATTTTCGTACTTACTTTACACTGTGTTACCAAAGCGCTTATGATGTTGATTCTGCTGCTGATGCTGGTGCTGTATGTTGTTGCATCAGCTCAAGTGTGAGCGATGTATCAGATGGCGATGGAAGCAAGAGTTCCAAGAGATCGAAGAGGTCGAAGAAGGAGGGACGCAAGGGATCGCGGCGTCTGTCTCAGCGAATCGCCAACGCCATCAAGAAGCCCAAGTTCAGCCTCTGCGACGCCGATTCAGTCAAGCAGAAATCCGACGGCAGCGAAGCGTGACCGGCGGCGTTCTTTCACGAGTCAAACGTTACCGGTGGTGCCACAGCGCCAGAGAAGTTACGATTCGGAAAGTACCTTAACAATCTATGGCGAGGCAGTTTTATATCGTAGCATAGCCGTGCGGCAATCAGAGGCAGGAGGGTGGGAGGAAGGACGATGGGTGGGTGGGTGGGTGTGTCAATGGATGAGTGGATTGGAGGTGATTTTGTGGGTGGCTGGTGGGTAGATTGGTGGGAATGTACGGATGAAGGGGTGGGTAGATTTGTGGCGATGGATAGATGGATGGATGGATGATGGGTGGATGGATGGATGGATGGATGATGGGTGGATGGATGGATTGATGATGGGTGGATGGATGGATGGATGGTGGATGGATGGATGGATGGATATATGATTGGGTAGACGTAAGGGAGGATTGATTGATGCGTGATTGATTCATTTGGTTGATGGATTGATTGACGGATATACGAGAGGCGTTAGAGAGACCGGTGCTGTCCCCCGTTTGATGGGACGTTGTTTAAATCGGTGTCTGGCGAGTTCGTGCTGAATCAGAATTCTGGAAAATCGTGGAAGTGCTTCAAGACACCGATCAGGACCAGTGTGACTTGATCTCGCAGGGACATCAATTATCTTGTAGGTCAATTACATTTAAGGTCGCATATCGCACAACTACTTAGCAAAGATTGACTGGAAACGCCCGAGTTCTTGTGATCAGACGAACTCTGACGTTGCTCTGCTTTGACCCTTCACCTCTGAACCTCCGATTGACCTCTTGTTTTTGTCGACACAACTCAGACAGACAAGTCGAGTAGCAGGATGCATGGCCGTCCGTGGAATACCAAACCCTCTGGCGCCAACTCAGCACTCCATCCTTTTGTGATTGTTAAATGAATACCAACGCAAGTTGGGTGTCTAAAAGGCGTCCTCTCCCTTGGCTTACTGTGGCCATGTCTACGCCTCAACTCAGTCATCTGTCGAGCAGCTCAGGACCATGCTTCAGAGTAGTTTCTGTTTAGGAGTTTGAACAGTAGTTTTGCTACTTTACGTTTTATGCAATCCACAAAGAACTGTCCAAGTTGTCATGTCTGTGCTTCAGCCAACAGATCCAAGAGACAGCCAACAATCCAGCACCTTCAGCGACTAATTTGCACACAATAAATGACGTGATATTAGTCTAATACATGTAAATGACATGCTATTAATCTAATAAATGACGCGTTATTAGTCTAATACATGACGTGCTGTTTGTCCAATAAATGACGTGTTATTATTAGTTTTATAAATGACGTACTTTTAGTCTAATGCATCTAAATGTCGTGCTATTAATCTAATAAATGACATACTGTTAGTCTAATAAATGACGTGTTATCAGTCTAATAAATGACGTGTTATTAGTCTAATAAATGACATGCTGTTGTCTAATAAATGACGTGCTGTTTGTCGAATAAATGATGTGATGTTAGTCTAATAAATGACGTGTTATTATTAGTCTAATAAATGACGTACTTTTAGTCTACTGCATCTAAATGTCGTGCTATTAATCTAATAAATGACATACTATTAGTCTAATAAATGTCGTGCTATTAATCTAATTAATGACATACTATTAATCTAATTAACGACTTACTATTAGGCTAATAAATGACGTGCTGTTAGTCTAATGCGATCAGTACCCATTACCGTAGCTTTGATATATTGGTTCTGTAACTCATCAAAGGAAAATCTCCTCAACTGGGCAACAACCACTCTCCTCCAAATAGTTTCTGAAAGACGCTATAAAATTCTCAGATAGCCTACATTACATTGACATATATTAAGATTTCTGAAAGTAAGGATAATTTTTACGTTCAGCAAAAACCATTTTATTGGCAGCTTAGCACATACTGAACAACAACCACGAGTCAAATCGCTTTGTCCAAGCTGCCATTTCTAGTAAGCATAAGTAAGAAACGCGGTTCCATTAAGGGGAAGAAGAGGTCACCCAAATGCGGATAAGGAGGGAGGCGGTTATGCCTAATGCGGATGTCCGCATCTAAATTTGGAACATAGTTATTTCAGTGCAGCCTGTGCCCTAAGCACCAATTTCAGTCGGACAATAGCCTACTGTATGTGCTGCGTTAGATCAAACTACAGTACCTCTGCTGGACGCGTAAGTATCGAAGTACCCTACCCGTATCACCGTTAGCCCTGCAAGATCGACAGGTAACACTGGACAACAAATTTTTACAAAAGTCATGTTACTGAAATGAAATTAGTCAGTTCTTATCAATTTGTATGTGCTGAACACGAATATGACAGTGAAAATGCCGAATTGGCTCTAGTTTTTTTGTAATCTGAAATGAAGTAATTTTATATCGCACAATGCATGCCAATAGTGATACACTTACAGTTAATATTTGTAAAAACCAGGTCATAGACTAGTTCTTAGATTTTTTTGCCTGTCTCTTGTACAGCTGTTCGGGAGCATCTCTGCGGAGTGTCCAGCAGTAGTCAGCCAACATTGTAGTGGACCATTTTCCCTGGTACCTTTGCTCCATTGTTGCGATATCTTGATGAAAACGTTCGCCATGTTCGTCACTAACCATACCACAGTTGTCAGGGAAGAAATCCAGATGGGAATGAAGGAAATGCATCTTCAGAGACATATTGCAGCGAAATTTCTGGTACTGCTTGAGCATGTCTTCTACTAGTTCCTTGTAGTTTTCTGCCCTAACATTCCCCAGAAAGTCTGTAGACACTAGACGAAAAGCATTCCATGCTTGTTTCGCATCACCCTCCAGCAAGTTGTTGAAGCGGTCATCTTTGAAGAGTTCTCTAATCTGAGGACCCACAAAAACTCCCTCTTTAATCTTTGCTTCGCTGAGTCGAGGGAATTTTTCATGCAGGTATCGGAAAGCTGGCGAAGTGCGGTCCATGGCTTTCACGAAGTTCTTCACCAAACCTAGTTTGATGTGAAGGGGTGGTAGAAGGATTTTGTGAGCCTCGACCAGAGCTGGGTGCTGGATATTCTTCTGTCCAACTGCCATGTTTTGTCTGGGAGTCCATTCCTTCCGCACGTAGTGCAACTCTCTTGCTCGGCTATCCCACTCACACAAGAAACACATATATTTTGTATATCCTTGCTGCAGTCCCATTAAAATGGCAACTACCTTCAAATCACCACACAGGTGCCATTTGTACCTGTTATAGTCAATGGAATGCAGTAGCTGTTTTAGGTTATCGTATGTCTCTTTCATGTGGACAGCATGCGCTAATGGAATAGATGGAAGACGGTTTCCATTGTGCAAAAGCACAGCCTTAAGACTCAGTGTTGAAGAGTCTACAAAGAGTCTCCATTCTTGTGGGTCATGAGTGATCTGTAAGGCATTCATGAGGTCGTCAATATTGGAACAGAATACCAGATTACCTTCCTTCATAAAGAAAGGTTCCAACTGCTGATGGCGCTTTCTATATGAAGTAATTGTGACATCTTCTTCTAGAAGATTCCATTGTTGGAGTCTTGATCCTAGCAATTCTGTCTTGTTTTTGGATAAGTCCAAATCACGAACAAGGTCATTTAGTTCTTCCTGTGTTATTCTGTGTGGGGTTGATGATGCAGCACAGTGAAAATCGGGATCACTGCACGCTGACGGACCAGGAGAAGAACATGTCGGCTCACCCTTGTCCTCATCAGATGAATCAAGGAAAATATATTCTGCTGGAGGTTCTGGAATAGGAAGTCCATCACCATGTGGAACTGGTCTCAATGCTGACGGAATGTTTGGGTAGACTATTGTCGACTTCTTTTGCTTCGTTATTCCACCGGAAAGAGGAGGAACCAAGCAGAAGTAACAGTCATCTACGTGGTTGCTTTGCTCTCTCCACACCATGGGAACTGCAAACGGCATTGATGGTCTTTTGCCATTCAACCACTGTGAAAGCTGTGTTGTACATGTAGCACGGCATATATGCGGGGCCCATGGCTTGTCTTGGTCACCAACCTTGCATTCGAAGTAAGCATGATATGCCTTCTTGACTTGATAAGTGATACTTTTCTTCTGGTTGGCAAATGTCACTTCCCCACAAATGTAACAAAAGTTGTCCACAGTATTTACGCACTTCCGAGGGATTACTGTTCTGTATTGTATCTAAATGGATAAAGTAATAATAGTTTTATAAAACAGTAACTTAAACTGTCTCGCACAAAGTCTGTAATATTGTAAATGCTCAACCGTTCCGACTCGCTTTATATAGTACACTGCTGACGTCATCTTACGTCAGCAGCCGACTGGCTGTAGTTTTACATTGCATCAGAAAATGACGTAATCAACTGTGCATGATGTGTCCATGATGGGATTATGCAATGAGGTGGAATATTACATCATTCTAGACTTATTTAGGATATTGTCGCAGTCCTACTGCATAAATTTACATGGTGAAACATAAAAAATGAACTATATGAAATATTTTCAAAACGAGAGCCAATAAAAAATTTTTATGGTTATATTCGTGTTCAGCACACCAAGATGCTACACATTAGGGCCTTTTCCAGTCAGTAACGATTTCTATGTTGACCAGTGTAACCTAATCCACGCCTCATGTCGGCTGGGTCATGTCGGCTGTCTACAAGATTATGTAGCCTACGAAGCGGACGAACAACCACGCCCAGTGGGAAACCGAATGGAATTGCTGTATGGTGTAGGCCAATTACCGCGATCGTAGTCGCCCATACCAAGTGTTGGCTGACGATTCCACAGGATGTGCTGAGTTGGGTGAGCAATCTGTTATGGTCCACCGGGTCGAAAACTGCACTTACATCCGGGACAGTCAGCAGCGCGACGTAGGCTAGGCCTACCTCAAGGAGTCTTTGAGCGTGAGGATCCCCGGTTCGCGACCCGAAGGTGGCTTAATTCAGAGATTCGAATCTCGGGCTAGCACGGTCCGCGCACGGGGACCTTCAATGTGTTGGCGCTCATTCAAATGGGCAGCGATGAAGGATCTCACCCGAGCAGGGTCGAGGTCATTTGGTCGCCATATAAAACCATGCACATTTATATTTACATGTACCGCCATCAACGTTTAAGCTCAGAAATGTAGAGCGTTTTGTGGGTAGATTCCAAACAAAATCAATCGGACAATGGAACAACCTAGTTTTACAGACAGGTAGCATGGCTCAATAGTGAACGGTTAATTTAAAATTACGCACTTGCATCGGTTCCTCGGAGGCTGAGGTTCAGCCTCTGAGATCTAAGCTGAAGACTCGCCTGTTTCAACCTGCTTATGCACTGTAGCCTGGCTTCCGGTTTCTCTGACCGATCGGATTTCAACGACGCTTCTCCAACAGATTAGGATTTCTGACTAGTTTTTCTTGAAGCGACCATCGATTGATGCCTTGAGTGTTGCAATAACAGAGCTGTGGGAGTCATTAGCTTAGACTAGGCGTCTGCCATTATGCCAGGGTGTTGTCCATTGTAAACTACGCAAACATGAATCAACACCCTCCTTTAAAGCCTTTACAGATGTGTCTGCTTCTGTTGGGAGCTCTCAGCAGGCGCCACATGTGATATTCACATTGCAAAAAATAAAAATAAAAAATGGTAAAAATTCAGGTGATTTGCAATGCGTCTCCGCTGCAGTCGGTAATGTCGTAGATTAATGCGCTAGATGGCGTATTTGTGAAAGCGGGCGTTGGTCTGCATTTTGACAAGTAAACAGCGATAGATTCATAAGAAATTAATGATCCAATATTGTTGCTGCTGTTTGTCGCTACCGGTTTACAAACTACCGGAAGTACAAGTGTAGGCCCACTTTCACTCCAGCGCCACCTATGGACGGTAACATTCCCTTTGTGCATGAATCTCTCAGAGTTTTATATCCGATGAAATTACTGCATCTTAGAAACTGAATAACTGAACTGAAAAGTAATTCCAGATTGTGTGACGGCATTACTCATCTGCAATCAGCATAAATGTTGGCCAGGGACTTCGTATGTGTTGTCAACGACTGCCAGCAATGGCCAGGTTTTCATCAGTCAACATCTACTCGTCTTTCGCTTCCTGTTTGGGGCTTTCACGAGTTCTCTGCGCCTCATTCGATTATCGGTGAAAAGGCTCGATGAAATTTAGGCCAGAAAAATCTGTCCATTGTGCTGCGGTCACCATTTCGGACAGACTTGATTAAAGTGGACGAGAAACTTGTAGTTAAGCTGGAAACTGCACTTTTACAAATTGTAATGTCCCATAGCAATTTCGGCATACATGTCAGAAAAAACAGCATTATGCTTTTTACCCCGATATGCATCGCTCTGTAAGGATCTTAAAATTCTGAGACTCTAAAAGGCGCTACATAATCGATTTTCAGGAGCAATCAGATATCACCAACAGTAAGCCAAAGGGCTTTGAGAATTGAATACTTATCTGTCAATTTCCATTATATTCACTCACTTGGTAATTCATTGCTTGTCAATCCACTTCCTCACTCACTCACTGATGCACTTGGTTTTGCTATGGTTGGCTCAGTGTTCTGCAATAGTTGCTCAGCTAACACGACATGATTGCGTGGCTTTTCTCGGCATCAATGGTTCACAACTAATTTGCTCAATCATAATTTCATGCCATCAGCTCAGGGGCAGTTCTTTGAAGTTTCTCTTCAAGAGATGTTACATAAATGTGCAATTACGATTACATTACAGTAATCCGGTAAAGGTTAACCAATTTGTTCTCTGAGTACACAAAGAACAAATCTCTAAGACTAAGACATTTGTAAGACATACTAACAGATAAAGTGATCATACTTCAATAAAATAGGTTATAAATACTCAGTATTTAAGTCTTTTAAAGTCTCGTTACTAGCTCAGCCAGGCTCGCCTTAAAAACGGGTAGACGAGGGGTTACAAGCACAGCAGTGAAGAGTGTAATGGAATTCCTAAGAAACTTCAGTGCATACAGAAGCAGTTGCAACATGGCTCCAATTGAACTTGCTTTACTACCAAATCTAATCTAGTGACTTGTGTAGCGCCATTATCATCATGCTCGAAGCATCAATCGATGGTCACTTCAAGTCAAAAC
Source organism: Norana najaformis (assembly GCA_964023275.1). Classification (NCBI taxonomy): domain Eukaryota; kingdom Metazoa; phylum Annelida; class Clitellata; order Crassiclitellata; family Hormogastridae; genus Norana; species Norana najaformis. Next base: position 1,710,837 of record OZ029926.1, read on the forward strand.
TGCAGTAAAAAATCATATACCGTTGGAGAAAACGTGTCGAATTCTGATGGGTCAGAGAAAACAGACTACGGTGGGTAAGCGATTTGAAAGAGACGTATCTTTAGTTTAGACGTGAATGACCAGACACTTCTTGAAGCACGCAAACAGTAGACATTAATGTTTAAATTCGAGACTCATCTGTTCCACCTTGCTTACCCATTGTAGCCAGACTTCAGGTTTTCCTGACCGTCTATCAGATTTCAACTGGACTTCTTCAACAAATCATGAAATTTACTATAATTTCAGTTGAAGTGACTATCGATTGTTACCTCATTCATTATGACAGCTTCACAACAGAAGTAATTAGATAAGATTAGTCAACCCTAGCGAGAGATATTTCAAAGGTGCTGTATTTAGTGTCTGCTTGCGTACAAACTCTGACTGCATGGGCCAACCACAAAAAACAAACAACCAAAATGTCATAATGTAAAGAAACAAGCTAAACTGTTCTTTTAAAAGCAATGCTTCTAAATACAAGATGCTAATGTAGAATACTAATGGACTTAACTGTCCGATGACAAGCACAGTCAATGTGGTCGACAGTCAAACAATAAAATAGTCTTCTATAGTAAATAGACAAAATTATCTGATAGTTAACAACACTGAATGTGCTTTGATGCCAAACAGTTTGTGTCTAAGCTTGAAGGTTAAGTTAAATCACCATGCAGTAGCTTACTACTGGCAGCATGCCAAAAGAGTTCAGATGTGCTAATCTGCCGACTAACTTTAGTTACTTCAGTAGTCATGCATTGAGTTAAGTTACCACATCTACGTCTTCATAAACAAAAAATAGATAATTGTTCGGCCAAACAAAATCACCCATCCCGTTTTGATACCACCAACCAAGCAGTGCACAACCCGGGATTTCCATGGGAATTCCCGCCAGAAAGGTTTTTCCTCCAGACGAGTTTCTCTCAGACGTGCGTCTGCAGGCGATACATGGTTGCCAGTGACTTAGCAGCGAGGTAGATGAGTTCCCGTCGGGAGACTCCGGCAAAGATCCTGTGCCAGTCTGAGTGGTCAACATGCGGGAGTTGCTGTTGGATCGCCTGACCGACCGTTACCCCGAGCCCAGACCACCGCAGACTGTAGTCTGAGGGCGTCTGGTCTTGTGCTGCACTCACGTACTGGTTGGGAACTGGGATTGCCTGCGTGAACACCTGGAGTTCAATGTTACGTGCTGGATCCTTCAGAAGAACACAGCCAATGTCAAACCACCTGAAAACAGATCAACAATGAATGTCATTCCACTTCAGTCATCTTGATATCCATTAACATACAATTCGAAAACATGCTGATAACCTGTTATTGCACAACTCGAAAACAGAATGATATCCAATATCATACAACCTGCAAATAGATTCATATCATACAACTCGTAAACAGGTTGATATTCAATAGCATCCTATATGTAACAGTTGTGTCACATCATCCAACTTGTAAAAGCACTGCTATCCAATATCAAACAACCTGGAGAGCCTACCATACGTGATTTTGATAGAATTCAGGTTGAAAGTCAAGACACACAACTTGTTTCAATTTGTTCATCCATCACAACCTGCCTCCAGTTTCACTAACCCATTGAATGTTGACTACAATTCTCCAACAACTGGTGAATATGGTTTCACTTGAAATGACCATCGACTGATGCCTTGTGCATTTGGATAACATCCCTGCAGAAGTCATTAGAGCAGAGTGAATGAATAAATAGATGAATAAATAAATCAATTAGCAAAACAAGCGGCTTAAGACCTATTTTTATCGTCTTGCTTTTGGTGTCCGACCTCTGTGACCACCCACGCCTACAATTCCTCGCTTAGTCAATGAACGTATGATGTGTTAACAAATGTGCATTACTTACTTACTTAGGTTAATAATCAGTAAATGTCATTATGATCGAATAAATAAATCGATAAGCAAAACAATGAATAAATGTCATTATGATCATATAATAAATCAATAAGCAAACAATGAGTAAATGTAATTATGATCGAGTAAATGAAACATTCATTAAACAAATCCACTGACTTGTCTGGTAGGAGTTCAGCAATGAAGTTCTCAACCGAAACAGCAATCTGTTTTTCATCAACCAATCCCGATCGCCTCAAACTCTGAATTCGCTCTTCAGCTCCTTTTAATCCAGCCGTGTATCCAACGGGCTGAGGCGCAATCGCCGGCTGGCTGTCCTACAAGAAAAACAGACACAATTCAAAGCTCAATCATCACTTCAGTATTCACAATGAATTAACCCAATCCAGAGACTTCTAACTGCCATAAGTCACCAGGCATTACTTAAGCCGTTTATGGCAAGAGAATTATTTTCACCTAGTCCCAGATGAGCGATTTTACCATAAAATGTGGTATAAATTAAACAATGTTAAGCTTATGATATCTCAGTCAGTTCTTGACCTACAGACAACATCAACATCATTCTTTAGTGCTTTATCTTCTCTTCACATTTATCTGTCGTTTTTTCAACAAATATCTAGGGTACCCAAAGTTGCCGGACACTGCACCACATCCCAATTTCTTAGTTTTATGTTCAAGCCCCCTTTGTCACAATCATAATTGCTCCCTCATAGATGTCCTTTGCAGAGGGAACTCCTCAAAGGTACTCCCCATCTGACACCTCAAAACCACACACAAACAGAATAGCTTCTATCGTGCACAGACCCTCCTATCCCCAGCATTCATATTTTGTTTTAACATGGCAAGAAATACGATCGCATTGGGAATGAAGCTGCAGTAAGCCAAAAAGTAGCATCTTACTAGGCCAGTAACAGTGGCTCTTCCAAAAACTTCCTGAAAGGCTTGTCTTACAGCTCCAACCTTAACTTCTTTCTTCGAAGTGACAACAACATCAACATCGCCACCAGAGTCTGTAAATGAAACAGAAAAATACAGATAAAAGCACAGCTCAAATGTAAAGTAAAAGCTCAAATGTAATCGTAAGCCTGCATTTTATACCGAGCTTCTTGAGGAGAACTTCTAAGAGGTCCTTCCAACCAGACAACACAGGACCATGATCAAATATCTTCAACTGCTGACAAAACCGAGGCAAAGAATGAAGAAGACGCCCCTGTCATCTCTTTCGAATGCTTACCCACCATAGCCTGGCTTCTGGTTTCTCTGACCTATCAGCATTCGACTTGGCTTCTCTAACCAATAATGACTTCAGTTCTGATTTTCACCAGAAGTTACCATCAAGTGATGCCGTTGGTCATTTATAATAATGGTGCTAAAAAAGTCTTTTATATTAGATGTTGCAGGCTGCGTGGCAACCTGCCCAGACCGAGAGGCCAACCACTGCAAAGCTTCTATGTTGCGCTGTGGAAGCAGAGGACAAGGGAACAACCAGATCACTTTGAGCTGCACCGTGAAGGTACACACAACACACAAACATATAGCTCTCCAAGATATGATGGAGCACAACCAATAATTATGCAGCAGTATACCGATCTAAAAATCAATGTGTCTTCGCATGAGTGACTTCCTATTAATAATATATTATGTATTCCTCATGACCGTATTATTCCTCCCGCTGATAGTTTAACACGTAAATCTTTTATTATTGTTGTATGCCTCATAAGTTTTTTCTTGTGTTCTTAAATTTTTGTACACCGTTGTGCGATTAGCTATTGGTTAATAAAGAATATACTTACTTAATTACTTACTATTTATCTAGCACTTCTGTATCTAATCAGCATTAAGCAGCAAAACCTGCTTGAGGTCTATGCACTGTGCCAGTCTACAAGCTGGATACTCCTCCACTTACAAGGATAGCACTCAAGCGTTTAACACGATTCAACACACGTAACATAATCTGCAGGTTCGAGAATATCCTGAATCAGTTACTATGCCCCAAGACCATGATCAAGTACTTCATGCGCGATTGCTGAGAGCCATTGATTGATCCTTTGTTACTAGATAGTGGCCCTTAATACAAGGTAAATGTTTGGAATAAGAAGATTGAACTAACAGATGACTTCTTTCATCCCTGGATCCAGAGTTGTGATCATCGTCTCAACAGAACTCTGTTCAAATAAAGACACACTTGCAAAATCTAATCAAACAACAACCAAAACAGGCTAATTAGCTATTCTTGTAACAGCTAATGGGCTAATGAGCTATCCTGTAATAGGTGACAGGTCAATTTCAGTCATGAAATATTTAAGTCACAAAAGAAATGATTGCAAGAATCTATTATTAACTCAAAAATTGCGTAGGCTAATTGTTATCTAAATAATTCAAAAATGTTTCAACTAAATAAGTAACAATTTTCCCAAGATTTAATTAAACAATAATAGAAATCAGAAACCACTATTTGTTAACTTACTCAAAATTTCCTGTTAGCCACTATTAACAATTAGCAATTAACAATTAACAATTAGCAATGTTTAGAGGTATAAACTCTTGTTTCTCAACTACCCAGAGATTTGCACACTGCTTCCAAAACTGCAAAAAAGAACTCCACACATCTGGCCCACACAACACATCTGGCCCACACCAAATCAGACAAAACACTGCTCTAGGGAAGGGACAGGAGCAAGAAGGGTGAGATATCTTGTTAGACCCTTCACCGAACTGGGATAAGTTGATGCAAAGCAAGTCAAGTACCTTGGTTTTTTCTATAACTTTGTTGACAATGCCAGCACCAGGGAACCATCCGAAGAGTCCCTCTGACTTTTGTGGGGGTGGTGTACTGTAGGCCGCATCAGAAGACACAACTTCAAAACCAGTATTTATCGCGTAACTAGAAGATCCAGAAGGCGGACCTATGGCAGAAAACAGTAAACAAGGACTGGAAGTTAACTGGTGTTGCCAGAAAGACAAAGTTAAAAGTCAGTGAAGTTGTTTTTGTCTCCTAAGATGCCTCTCATATTGTCAAAGCAAAACTGTCACAGTCATCTGCCTCATCACCTTCATCATGTCTGTCAATACCAGGTCTGTCTTGGGGTAGATGCCCAACACATCTGTCTTAACCTCTGCCGTCCAAAGTTCAAAACTGTTGCATAAAGTATGATCATAACTTTAAAAAACAGACTTATTTTACTGCTCTGTTAAATCTTAAAGCTACTACCAGAACATCACTAGTTCATCCGAGTCTTTTCACAGTCGTGAAGATAGAAAATACGTAGTTTAGTAGGAGACAGATGAACAATGTGCAGCTCTGTTTCTATGTATCAACACACTTTATATAGCGCCTTTTAAGTAAGCTGCACCAATGAATATCTAAATAACCTAACAATAGCATTTTAAGGCAGTTTAAAAGTGTTTGATGAACATAGTGCAAATGCAACAGCACATAAATATAATGGAAGACTGTTCCAAAGGGGAGAGGCAACATAGGCGAAGGCACGATGGGCTCAAATCGATGCCCAGAAGTGCGACTGGTTGAAGCCTTGTACATTAGACATCGGCACATTAGAAGTTACTAATTATTTATTTATGTATGTCTCCATGAGCATCAGAGTACAGTGATTGCCAGTTGACCTGGTTGACTCGACACTGATTTAATTCCACTGGTCTTACCTGCAGCAAAAGGAGCAGAGGCATATGTTCTCGAAGAATCAGCATAATACGGCGGATTCCTAAAACAATTTATACGGATTATATTGTACATGCAGGTGCATTGTATGCATCTGTAGATTTATCTACCACTGTTTTGATAACTGGTCAAAAGCACGGCAGTAAAGTGGTCTGCATAATCTCAGTCTGAGCAATGCAATATCCTGTGGTTTGTAATCAACTGCGCTTGGAAATCCAGTCCGCTGTCCGTTGTTGACTTTTGCATGCAGTGACTCAGACATCAACACAAGACTCGATCCAGAGATAATCACATTAAGAATTAAAAGAATACGATACTTACAAAGCACTTGGTACTGAACTGGCACCTTCAGCTGGGCCTGGCATCACTGGTGGAGTAAATATGCTTGGTGGCATTCCAACTGGTGCTGGAGGCACAGAGCTAAAATGTGCCTGAACAACAAACATCGAGATATTAATTAAATAGTCCTCCATTAACACCATTACTACAGTCAAAGCTGTACATAATATTTGTTCATTCTTATTTAATTTCTTTCCTCTTCTAGTTTTGTATGCAAGTAGTGCAGTGTTTCATTATTAATTTTATTATTCATAATTTTATTACTTAATATGGGGCACGATATCCAACTGGATAGAGTGATTGGCTGGTAACGTGGAGAGTATGGGTTTGAACCTTCTCTTAGATGGTTACTGTGTAGGGACCCAGAGCAAATCCTTTACTCACAAATGCTTTGTGCCTCAGATTCAGATTTACTGGCCTTGAGTGCATAATAAATGCAAAATAATAACAACAACATAATAATAATAATAATAATAGTAATAATAATAATTTTTGTACGCAACTCGTGATTGTCTTGAGGATGTACCACAAGTGCTTACTTACTATTATTCACCACTCATGTTTATGTTGTCTGTAAGTTATGAAAGAATTTTCAATGAAATTACAGTGAAGACTGAGTCACGTCCGAGGTGCCACCAGGCAATCCAAACTGTCACAAATCTAAGCGATACTCACTATATTTGGGGTCGCTGACACAACTCCATGTGATGGAACAAAACCGCCTTTAGGTGGCGGTGGCACAAAATCCTCGCCAGAGGGTACAAAGCCAGAAGTCGGGGGTGGTGCAACCACCGGTCCAGGAGACACAAACTGCGCTGGAGGCCTGTAAGGTGTTGGAGGCGCTACGCTCCGAACACCAGTCAGCTCAAAGGCGGACCCTGAAGTGAAGATCGGTAACGGCTGAGCAGGAGGAGGAGGAGGGGTCGAAACAGACGTCATAACTGATGGTGGGGTTGGTGCAGAAGAAGCTGGCAATGAGAAACCAAGAACCACTGAGCAACAAAGATTAATAAAATAGATTAATAGAATAGCATAATAGAATAATAAAATAAATCAAAACTTTGAACAGAAGTTTGACTATGTAATGTGCTGATATAGTGACTATAGGTGCAAGTGGTACAGTGGAGATAGTTTGTATTTTACGTGATTGGTGGCTGACTGGCAGAGTGCTCACCTTGTAAGGCAGAGTGCGGGGGTTCAAGTTTCTTCAGACAGTTACTGTACAGGGACCTCGAAAAAACCTCACATTTACTGCTTAGCTCCACTGACTGCTACTTCTCTACTGATGCTGATGCCACATATATATATCATCATCATCGTTGTTGTCTTTGTTGTTGCCATCATCACCATCATCATCATCACCACCATCACCTGCACCAGCACCACCAGCACCATCACCACCAGCACCACCACCATCTTCATCTTAATCTTCCTCATCTTCTTCACCATCTTCTTTATATTTTCCTTATTTAAAATTATACAGAGCTGTATCACGCCCAGATAAGTCACTCGGATCATCCTACCCTGTGTCACATTTGTCTGAGCTGCTTCCTCAAGTTGATGCGCTATCTTTGCTGAGTCATGTTCCTCATGGTGACTTTCTTCCATCATTTTCAAAATCAGTGGCTTCAAGAAACACACACACACAGGCTACATCAGTGAGACAGATGCAGAAAGACAGACACACATATGACTACTAAGAGGGATCACACTTCAGGAGATATCGTTTGATATCCCTGCATATGAGCTACAATGTACTGGCTATAGTTTTTGAAGGCAGGGTTGGCCATTGCAGACTGTGAGGGAAATTATAGCGCAGCCACATACGAGTTAATAAGTGAGTCAGACTGAATGAATGTGCAGTGCAATAAAAACTATCTCAGTGTTGAATTACACTTTCATGCTCTTTTGCAAGGAATCATTGTGACGGTGAGGTTGTATCACTTCTTGTTCGTGTTTCTGAAGAGTTCCTTGTAATATTTGTGTTATGCAGGAGTTTGCCTGGTGAAACGCATTTCATGAATATTTTTCACAAACTTTCTTCTTTGCATCACAAAAAATAAAACCCAATTTCTTAATTTATTGACACTAATAAAACTAATTTATAAATTTTTGTTACTCTGTTACTTTCGGGTGCTTACTGCGGATGACTCACTTTTTATTAACTGGGAATGCTTCTCGTATGTGGCAGCGCTCTAATTTCTCTCGCAGTCTGCGGCGGCCATATTGTTCTTAGGTAGGGCGATCGCAAGCACCCGAGTCTACGTGTTTACCCAAGTTTACCCAGTGACTCGATCCAAGAAGAGAGACGTGGTAATTTTTGCAGTTCTTTATGACGCACGGGCTCTGCGGATTGCAGACGGTTCATTTTGGAGGGGGTTAATGCTGAAGAACAGTAAACTGCAGCAATCTGGCTTAGAGCGCCTTAGCTGGAACCCCTCGGATACAACTGGAACAAAAACGCCTAATCATTACCAGCAAATCAATTTGATGTCTGCCTAGACACGATTAAACTGTTTATCAACACTGTCGAGCAAATGCCAAAATAAAAAGTTGCAGTCAATAAAACTGTAAAAACATCAAGTGACACAACCAACAAATTGTAATCAAAGGCATCTAACCACAAACACTGTCTAAGAATCAGCAGCGCAAATTTTCAATATTTACTTTTCAAATATTTTTAAAACTCACTGTTGAAACTTACAGATAAACAAACGTGGCATGTAGTTAGTCGCTTCGAACAATAGATGGCGGTACCATCGCTTCATAAAATAGGGCAACGGCTATGTTGCCTAATGGTTCTCATAACTTTTATCATCATTAGAAAGTTTCTGATATCTTGATTATTGCAAACCAATACGATTTAGTTATTTCATTAATATTCCATCTGTCATTTCATTTCATTATTAATTAAAATTTCTATCGTTACTTTACTGACAACTGACGCGGACCTTAAGTGGCGTGACGCTCATTCAAATGTCACCATATTCATCGGGTGAGCTCCTTTACCACCGCTGCCAGTTTTAATGGGCGCCATGCCATTTAAGGCCCATGTATGGACCGTGTTAGCCCCCGATTATAGGGTCCACCAATTTTAAAATTAATTCTCTGCTCAACAGAGATCGAGCCAATGCAATGATTTAAGGACTGGGGTAATGTGATCATGTTTAGACATAATCTGTAATATCCCTAGCTAAATCGCAGAGATTGTAAGGCGTGTAGTGTTGGTGAGTTTGTAGGATCGATCAGCTAATTGTCGTAATTTTGGCGGGAGTTTCTAAAAATCTTAGCCACTTTGACAAATTTGCTATTGTGACTCCAAACAGAACTGAGTTAGAGTATCGAGACGGCTGGAGATGAGTGCATGAACCTACATGAGAATATAATGTTCCAGCAGCAGCAGCATTTGTAAGATATATGAAGCCCATATGATAACATTCCCATATGGGCTTCATTTATCCTACTCCCCTTCTTCCTCTTATTTCTCTCAGCTCCAATCCCAAACACCACCCACCGTAGCTGCCACGCCGTCTCTCTGCCCGACTTTTGGATCTTGACCTAGAATCGAACCATTTTGCCTATCGATTTTGTTTTGACTGAGCGCCTGTAAATGAGCTGGTCCCATTGACGTGGCTTTCGTTGGGGCTGTAGAAAGCTCGGGATTACGATGTGGTTCTATATGGTTAGAGGCGCAGCTGGCCTGGAAGTGATCCAGGCCCACTCGAGGTCAAGACCATAAATCAACTGAGATTCGTGTATAGGCCTATCCGATGGGGTTTTTAGATACCCGCTCTGTGACTCTTGACTTTGCTCTGATACGAGTGCCATACAATAAATGCCGACTTTAGGTATTTGAATCCTGTTCTGTTTTATTTTGGCAGAATGCATTTTAAGTAAGTAAGTAAGTATTCTTTTATTAGCATGAGTCAAACGTCCACATTTTACAACAAAAATGCACACCGCAATATAATAAATGACATGAACAATGTAAAATAGGGTCTGAATGGCAACTTAATTAAAAGTTATTTTAAAATAGTTCAGAATACAGAGCCACAGCTATTAGGACAATCTAGCAGAATTGATAAATTGATCTACTGAAAAAGTTACAATTTTCTATATTTATACAGTGATCGAACGACAAAGGATCTTTATGGAGCAATGTGTGAACGTTTGGCCACCGGGGTTTCGTCCAGGACCCACTGGAAGAGTTTACCACGCTCCTCAGACCCTCGGTTCGTTAGGGGCTTCACACCATCGGTGCTTGCTGTCCCAGACCCCTCAATTTTCCTCCAGGTACTGGACCCTCTGGCTAAAAAGTTGTGCATATCTGCATACATACCACTGCATATCTGGTAAGACATATGATGCCCATATAGGAATACTATCGTATAGACCTATGGGCTTCACGTGTCCTACGTATGACGTTGCCGTTAGGGTATAATTCCACGGATGTCTCGATTGTGGAATTAAACCATTTACTAATGGCATTAACATGGTCACTGAAGCACATAGATGAGACAAAAATTTTAGGTCTCCATCCAATATAAGTGCGCATTCTAGCGCTTAATTAGCTTAGTTACAAGAACGTTAGCACAAGGGGCCAGAAAGCCAGAGTTCCAATAGAAATTTTGGGATGATGTGAGTTTTTCACACCTTTAAAAGTAAAAAAGTTTTGCCTATAATTTGTTCGTTTTGAGATGAAAGCCTTGAATGTCCGCTGGAAGGAACTGGTTAATGGCGTAAAACAGTTACAACAAAACTAAAAATAGATCAGTGTTTGCAAAGTATTGCGAGATTGACTTGAAGCCACGCGAGATATTTGGTTTAACGATGGCGGTTTCGAAGGTTTGGTGTAGAAAGCTTATTGATCACAAAATCTTTGATGTTTTAAAGAAGAACGCAGCAAAAAATTATTCACAAACTGGGTTTGAGAAAGAAGTTAAAAATCTTATAACCATCAAAGATGGAGAAATATTTGTCTGGGACGCCTACAACGCTTCGCTACTCACAACAAATATACGGCGACTTCATGATGCCTCTGCAACCCCTTCAAAGGGTGACCAAGAAAAACAGGCCACATTCCAGGTTAAACTGATACTAATAATGGGCAAAATCACATAAGTTCACGGAATGTGATTTTATCATAGTAGTGGTGCGAATAGTTTTTTTCGGCAGTGTATTCACAGGTCTTTGAATAATTTGCTCCCCCTACCTTAGTTCCGAGTGTCGCAAACCACTAGACGGTTTCATTTCGGTTTGGGCCGCCTGCGGGTGATCACATAAACAACACGACTGCTTCAGATTGTGAGAGCATGCACTGAAGCTGCACACAGAGCTTCTCCAAAACTTAAGTAAGGAAAGGATCAGATGTCGGCATGCCCTGTGCAATAAGAACTTTTCATGAATGTCAAAATTGTTTTGTTAAGGCAGTTAAGCTACATGTTTTGGTTAAAAATTCTGCTAGTGAAATTTCCTATTAGGCACGTTTTGAATTTTTTTAATTTATGTAAACTGATAGAAATCATTAGTTAGTCTAGGTTTTTATCAAGAAATTATTTTATCGAGCTTGGTCGACTATATTTGTATTTTACTTAACTAGTTTAATAAGCCTTATTTTTCCTATGTTAGATTTTGCAGTTTGCCGATTTTGATTATGATGCAAATTCTGTTCAGGAATGTGTAGCCCTGATGTAATTCAGCAATGGAATATGACCTCATTATTATGCAGACTTGTTGTTTGTGCTCGATGTAGCTGTAAAGGTAATGTTATTTGATTTTCTTATTACAAAATACTCCATAAAATCTGCATCTTGATTTGTTGTTTTAATCAGACACTGCGATGCTCTGACGATCCAGCAAAATACAACATAAGCACGATCCTATGCAATCGTTTTGGGAGTCATATGGCGCTTGTTGGGTCTACGGGAGTATCGATACTTGAGCTGCCTGTTCGCCGCGGAAAGTTTGGCATGTTCGAAGACGGCAAAGATATTATCCGTTGCCGGTAATTCCCACTGTAAATGTTTTTTTAACCTTGTAATTGGGATTGTATGTGTGTATGTATGTATGCATCTATGTGTGTATCTGAACATTTGTATAGCACCTTTTAAGAACCTCTCAAAGGCACTGAGTATTCATTTCCCAATCAGTAAAAGATGGAGGGAAGGGCTGAGTAGGTGCCAGGTGGTTTGATATTCATGGATTGTCACTCGTCTAGGTTTTGTGGCGAGTGCAAATGGCGTCATGAAGCTGAAAGGAAACAGCAAGAACTGCGAAGACGAGAAATCCCCAAAGAACAGGAACTTCATGTAGCTGATGAGTAAAACAGTGCTCATCAAAATTGCCAGAATCTGACTTACAGTAGAAAACACTTAACAGAAAATGTTTAACACAAAATATTGGTTTAAACTTGATGCTTAGTCTGTTTAATTATCAATGATTTATATTGCAAATTAGTTCATTATCATGAAACTGATTACTTGAAAATTTTGCTTATCATGAAGAAATTAGTCGCAGAAGAAAATGCAATATGAAACCTATGAAAACACAAATTGCTGATTTATTTTCAGCATCTGGCTCTGCTTATCCAACGATCCAAAGTGAACGGTCGTAGTTTGTTTTGCTTTTGGGCCTGGGCTTGGTGTGTGCTAGTGGTGGTTGAGACATTCAGTGTGCAGAGTGCTGTGATGTTTTGTCCTCTGTCATTTGTAACCTCACCAGCTGTCAACTTCAGTGATGACCTTGAATTCATGGAAGAATACAACAAAACATCCTTGAAAACTGAGCCGAATATTTAGAATTTTGTTCTGTAAATTGTCTTCTTATTTTAGAATTTTTGTAGCACTGAAATTTTTATTTTATTGTTAAAACAGAATAGTGAAAGTTTTAATTCGAATGCTTGTATACGTTTGAACGAACAGAACGGTGCCTTTGGACGAGAGATTCTTTCAGATGAGTAATGCCAAAGTTCTTGATGCAGAGTGGCATCCGGGCAGCGCTTCATCCCTACATCTCGTCCTCCTGACGTCTGACAATGCCATCAGGTTGGCTTGCCTAAAATTTTACATTTTGCAGTAAAATTTGGTCTTGTTAAAAGCACATTTTAATTTCTCTGGATGAGTTTATGATTTTACATCAGTAAAACTGTTGCATTCAGAGAGAGACTGATTTAGCTGTTGGACTTCCTCTGTGCAGTGCGGTTGCATCAGAGACACGTTGGTAACATTCAAGATTCTTTTCATCATATGAGCCTTGTTATAATTAGAACGACCTCAGGGATTTCTGTGTTCATGTCTCAAGCCGGTCAGATCAATGTTCATTGTATTCTGCAGCTGGTGGGTACCTGCTCCCAAATGACGATGCAAGAACATTGTGCTTTCTCTTGCGTTGGAGTTTCTCAGAGCAACAATCTTCCACTGAAAATACGTATTCTTACAACGCAAATGGCGCAAAAAAATTGTTCAACCCCTGCAAGATACACCCTTTAGATCTTAGGTAGTCATGCTTAGCACCTTTGTGGAGTTCTTAAAAGGCGCTATATAAAGAGCCAGAGAACTTATTTTTTAAAATGGTGTGGCTGGAACCTCCTCTGACATGGTCTGTATGTAAGGAACTTGAACTTCTGGTGCTGTACAAGTTTATGCCTATGATTCCTTATTTCAGCTGAAGGGCATATGGTCTGTTAACAAATGCTTGCTTACTTACTCAAGTTTTAGGAATGATAGCATATTGAATAGAGTTGTCAGAAGTTTTGTACAGTGCAACTTGGGTATGTGAGACATTATATGAACTTAGGCCTAATTCAGAGTTAGTTAAGCAATCACCCTACCCATGAGGTCATGATATCTTTGACCCCACTAACACAACAGTGCATTTCTTTCTGTTTACTCCTAGAGACAACGAAATTTTTTATTCATTGTGCTTCACTAATTGATATTGGCAACTGCAACCCGATACCTCTCACCCCATGGCTTCACAGGTGACACGTTAAGCCGTGAGCCCGTGGCTAATACAGCAGTCTGCTTAAAATAAGGCTTTGTTGGCTGGTTTCAGGTGTATGATTCATGGCCCAGGTGCCACCCTTCCTCCAGGTGCCCGCTGACGGGCCTAGTGTTGAAACAACTATGGAAGTTGTGGGGTTGATACGGTAGGAGAGGACGCTGATGAATGCGTGGGTTGGCACCTCCCCTGAGACAGTTGCCAAGTAAGGACCTTAAGCAGATAAAACACACTACAGTAATCAGCACTGGGAGTGCCTCAGATGAGTTTCTTGTTTGAAGAGGTGCTATGTAAATTTGCATTTACAGATCAGAATTTACAATGTAAAACTATGTTACAGAATTTACAACTGTGATGATCCCATGACTTGCATCTGGAAAATGTTGCTGAGATCACCTGATGGCGATACCCTGTTGTCACCATCGCGCCTTGGCACAACGATTGCACTTGGTGACACAGTCGTGTCGTTTGACTTTGGACAGCCAATTCTGCTGGAGCGCCACAGTGCCTTGAGACGGTCGCGCATGGACGAGTCGACCAAGGAGGAAGCTGGTGATGCAGGTGATGGATTGCTGTGGCCAATTTACCTGCTGCTTGGGAATGGAGTTGTCTATCGTCTCCTCTCATCTTTGAAATGTGCCGTGTAAGTAACAACGCACACTTACTTAGTGCTTAGTCGTTCCTGTGCAGATCTGCACATTGAGCAATGCAGCTTCTCCATTCATCTTTTGATAAATGAATCCATTGTGTTGTTTCTGGAAGGTTAAAATGGTCTCGTGTTGTCATGTTTGTGCCTCAGCCAAATGGTCCTTCAACCATGGGACCATGCTTCTGAGGAGTTTCGGTAGAAGAGTGTAAGTTGCCATTACGCTGATGCCTTTACCTTGCAACCTGAAAGATGTTTAAAAAGTGTTTTGCTTGACATTCATGGTATTTGTGTGGCATTCCTTCAACTGGATTTGTGTCATGTTCAGTGATCTTTTCTGTCTTCAGTCCACCAAGGTCACAGCTGTGCGGTCCTCTGAGAATGTATCCACCTGCGGAGGATAATTACGGCACAGACGCTTGCAGCATCGTCTCCTTAAACACAACGCCCGAGGTTCTTGTGGTGGCCACTGCCGAAGGAAAACTCCATCACTGCATTCTGCTCGGCTCAGATGAAAACGACCAGGTTTGTTAAAATTGCTGTCATCTTAAAATATGATGTTATTTTAACTGCTGTCTTCTAAAAGTTGAGGTGCCATTAAACTATTGATTTCTGTCATCTAAAATATGATTATATATATATATATATATATATATATATATATATATCATGTATGAAATTCACTATCACCAGCTTTGTGAGATTTTTCTCTGTTTAGTCTCATTGCACCAATGCTTATAGGACTCAAAATTTTCCAGCTAACTGTGCTTCTGATGTGAATTAATAAATCAGCATAATATAAATAGCTGATTAATTATAATAATGATAATCATAATTAATGGTAATAATAATACATACGTTCATGAATGCAGGATGGAGGGCTTAGTGGGCATCAGATGGAATGGTATTCCATGAGCTCCCATCCAGTTGCTAATACGTTCAGTGTTACATAACTTCCCTACCGACTAGTGTCATGTTAACAAAAGCACAAGAGGTAAAAGACTCTTGCCTCCTACAACCCCCTGAGCACAAATCGTAAGTAGACACTGTGCTGGACCAAAACTTCATTGACCGCCATAAGCCCAATGATGCATTTGTAGAGAAGTACAAAAACACTCTTCTCAGTTGGTCACAGGCAGCCATCATACGTGACTGAAG
Organism: Norana najaformis; assembly: GCA_964023275.1. NCBI lineage: Eukaryota > Metazoa > Annelida > Clitellata > Crassiclitellata > Hormogastridae > Norana > Norana najaformis. The sequence goes on from OZ029926.1 coordinate 1,726,565, forward strand.
CAGGTAGATAGAGGTTTGACATTATTTATTTGACTCCATCATATCGAGATGATTGATGTCTAGGTTGATAGAGCAAATCTGAAAGGTATTTATGGGCCTGTCTGTCAGGCAGGTTGATTGATTGATTGACACTGACATTCTTGACCTTTTCAAACTAATCTGTCCCCCGTACAGCATCTGCATGTCTGGGCAAAATCCCCGTTTCTTCCCTTTAACTACAACCTTTTCTTGTCATATTATGTGCAAGATGGCTCCTGCATTATGTGTCACCTTTTCAGTATGAACCACGGATCCCACATCTAAGGCTCTTACATAGATTTGATGAATTTTGATTGCTGGGCATCAGCTATTTCAGATATCACGATTGATTTTAGCAAGTATTGCAGTTTAGTTTGATGAATGCGCTGGTCTTTATTTGTAGTCGAGCAATGTTGAGGATGAAGCTGCGGAGGCTGAGGGTAGCATCCTTTGTCAATCAGTCCAGGAACCGGTCATATACGTCTACGAAACAGTCGAATTGGAGCTGTCCTTGACTGTTCTTTCTCTTGACTCAGACATGGCAACAGTCGATAATTTCTTCTGCCCAATCAGACTTCACAAAGGCAAGTTTCTGTTGCATAAATAGAAGATTCGCTAGCTTAAAATACAGGATTCAGTACCATAAATGAAGGGTTCAGTGACACAGAATTCAATGGCAAAATGCAAGTTTCACTAGCATAAAATACTTAAAAGGTGCTGTCTAAAGGCTCAGAAAACTGCACACACACGCGCGCGCACACACGTATATATGTGTGTGTATGTGTGTGTGTGTATATATGTATATATATATATATATATATGTATATATATATATATATATATATATATATATATATATATATATATATATATGCACTGGCGCTTTTGAGAACAAAGGTAAAGTGTTAAGTCTGTAGCATTTCTATTACATGGAGTAGAATGTTCAGAAATATTTGTCCTGTCTAGAAATTTGTCCTACCTGTTACTTTATTGAAATGAACTCCTGAACTTTAATGATTGTGTTATATTGTGTTGTTTGATTATTTCAGATGTTCTTTGTCCAGAAAGGTATCACTGTTCCCATGGCGCTGGCGTTCATTCAGTACTGTTGCCATGGACACAGAAATTCAAAAGTTACTTTGATGCAGGTCAGACTTTACAAATAGCTGAAGGTGGCACACTAGTTTACATGACTCCTTTTTAGCATGATCCTGAGTTTGAAGGTTCATTTGACTTAGGTGCAATCTTGACCACTGCAGTCTAACAAGATGATTCATTCTAAACCTCCTAACTTGCACTCATTTGCTGACCAATAAAGGATGGAAAGCTGAGTGGTATTTAAATAATCCCAGTTTGTCAGTGTTTATGCTGAACAGGCGTCATGGACTTGGTCATCGTCATCATTGGCATTTCCTTGTTTGATGCGTTGCCAGGTCCACTATTGTGCATTTGTTGTCAGTCTGTCTGCAGTGCAGAGTTAAATGAATGTGGGTGAGACTTCACCATCCTGGTCCAACCTACTGGCGTGCAGTATGTCTGAACAGTTGGCTCTGCTGAAGAGCAGCATTGGTATTCTTAAGGGATATCCATTACATAATTTGATGTATTATAAAGCTGACAAGTTATTTAGCACAGTTCCACAGCAAAGCAGGTTCAAGGGCGGTCTACAGAGTCAAGAGAAGCCGGTGTATGTCAGCTGTGAAGAGGGAAGGTCTTAAGGAGACCTTGAAAGAAAATGCACTGAATCTCAAACGCAGACCACTCTAGACCATAGGACCGCCAAGACCATTAAACTTACAAAAGATGCGCTATTAGCAGATAGAGACCTTCTGTACTCTGTAAATCTTCTCCTGAAGTGTTGCTTTAACATTTCTGGATGTTCCTGACAGAGAATGATGAGGAGATTCCAGTAACTGGAACAGACGACGAACATTCAATCGTGGAACATGTTGTCTGCACAAAACCACTTCCTTCCAGGTATCTATGATTTTCAGTCTTTTTTTAATCTAATCTAATGAATTATACTACATGAGTAGTAAGTAAGTATAAAATTTAATCTTCTGAAATCAAGTTCCAGTTTTGAAAGCCACCAGCATCTGCTTAATTCCTGTAACCTTGTTTTCCTGGATATTTAATGTAAGTTTGCTGATGTTGTTATTTTACAAAATTAACTTATAGAGTATAAAATGCTGGCAGGTACACACCTGGACCCAAATGCCTGAGCCGACTAGCACCTACGCCTGGACTAAATATAGTCTTTGACTAGCAGCCTTCTACAAATGGTATGTATTAGGCTGACTGAGGCAGAGGACTAGCAGAGCGGGGACTAAAGCACGTGAGGTAATTTTTATGCACAAAAGGTATTTTGCTGTCGTCTGCTGACATGAATGATGTTTATCTGCTTTATTTTTTGTTGAATTAAGGTTATAAAAGTATTTATGTTTTTAAGTTTTACTATTGATATTATTGATGATAATGTTGAGAATGGAGAGTGAGAAGTAACAAGAGCATAAGCCAAAGTTTAGCTATGAAGACGTGCGGTGTATGTTGGACGGGATAGAAAGAGGAAAGGAGGCCATTGTTGCAGGGTTCACTGATGCCATGGGTTAAGGAGGAGCTTTGGACTATCTGACAGAATTAAGAAGGTGCCTGTTCAGATAAGCTCCGTGTAATTCCTGAACTGTTTCTGGTGATGAATTTGCCATCACTTGTTTACTTGCCTAGGTGCTGCAAGTATTTGATTACATTACATTTGTAAGTTGGTTCCTTTCTCTTCATCTTGTAGCCCCGTGTCTCCAATTTTGGGACTCAGCTTAGTGGCTGATCGCCTGCTCGATCCGAAACTCGTCTGCCTCACGTCGACTCTGGAGTGTCTCGTCCTGCCTCTGATGTGAGTTGTGCTTTTCTTCTACTGACAAGTCAGAGAATGATTTGAGAATTCTGGTTTGTCTCTTACTATAATAGGTAAAGTAAGACACGTGTTTACATTCCTCTAGAGAAACTCCTCAGAAGCATGAAGGTAAAGGTAAGTTCCTGTTGAGTGATGTTTCCAGAGCATCAGCTGGATCAGGGTCAGATGAATTTCCAAACAGCTTCATATCGTTGTTGTTTTTTTGAGTTTGTAAATCTCTGTGTAACTTCTGCCAAGAGGTTTTTTAGGTTTTCAAAGTACTTGAGGGTACTTGCCGTGGTCCAGCAGTTCAGCAGGCTGGTACAATGTGTTGAGAAATGCACGACTTTCTTTGGACTCACCTGTTTCTTAATAATTTGCTACTTAATGAGGAAATGCAACTAATTATTTTTACCCATTTTCTTTACATTCTGCTAACAAACTGATCTTTTCCTTGATATTAAAATCAACGAGATATTTAGTTACGTCAGCAAAAACCTCCATTAGGATTATTCATAAACTTAATTTTAAAACTCTCAAATTAGAAAGGCTTGGTGGGCCAGATAAACACGGTCGGCCTGCCAAACTGTGGCCTGCAGGCTGTATGTTGGGGTGTGGTGGCTGATTGGTTAGAATGCTTGGCTCGTAACGTGGAGAGCACAGGTTTGAGCCTCTCCCGAGGCGGTTTTTGTGTAAGGACCTTGAGCAAGTCCTTCACTCACAATTGCTCAGTGCCATCGACTGATGCTTAGTCATTAAATAGTGGCACTTAATAAATACAAATATAATAATAATATGTTGGATAAGCCTGCTGTAAACAAGTGTGTTACCGTTACTTATGTATGTAGGTATCTAAGCCCTTACTGTAGCTCCTTCTAAGTCCTTGTCAAAAGTGCTGAGACAACATCAGTCGTCCATCATGCCTGCTGTTGAAGGATTCTATGGCTGAAGGGCAAAGACAACAGCAGTCATGCGACAACCTTTCCTGCTTGTTACTCAGCTCAAAAATGATTTGTTGTCTGAAGCACCCACATTTCAATCCATATGACATCGATACGATGCAATACAACACCGCATTTCTCGTGCACCACTTGCACGTATGGTGGCTGATAATTTTCTAAATTTTCTTTTGTAGCCACAGTTTTCAGACTGGTTCAGTCGAGTTGTTTTCTAAGGACGTAGCATCGGCAACAAGTTCACCAATGCAGCGCATCTACCAAGAACCATTTGATCAGCACATCCAGAAGATTCTACGCCGATCTGTCTCCAACCCTGTCTTACGGTGGGTAACACTGTCACATACAATGTTCGTCCTGCCCCAACCAACTTCAACAGCCCAAATCTTGGACAGTTTTTGCTGTAGACATAGACATGTGAAACGTCCCAGTTCTCCACACCAAGTGATCAGGAATACTTGGTAAGAAAATCAAGAAATTCTGAATCACTGAGTGGGAATCATTGGTTGAGTTAGCATGGAGTAACCCAGTGGTAACCCTGTTTTACTTTGGGTACCCTGTCTTAAACTGAATACCCTGTCTGATTTTGGGTTACCCATCTTATGGTGGTTAACCCTATTTTACCGTGGGTAACCCTGTCTTACTTTGGGTAATCCTATCTTACTGGTGAGTAACCCTGTCTGTTGACAGACACACCATCTCTTGAGAATGGGTGACCCTATGTGGCTCCTTTGCTTCAAGAGATTTCCAGAGGTTTGTAAAAGGTGCTATATAAATGGTGTAACTATTACTTCAATGTCAACATGAATGTCAAGGTAAATACATCCATGCAGTCAACTTGGTTTAGTTTTTAATTTGGTTTTTGTCGTTCTGAACAGAACTAATTTCTCTTCGGAGCTGACGTCGCAGGAATGTTTCCAGTTGCTGAGTCGAGTGACCCAGGTCTTCCGTGAACAGTACATCGCGAAGCAGGACAAGGCTCGCGAAGAAATCCAACGAAGGTAGCAACACACGTTTCTCTACTGATACTTTCAAGGGCAGCGCTTGAATTCTTGACTTGAGTGACAAACTCTTATCCTTCGCAAGCTGCGTTTCTGTCTCACTGGACTGACTGACCCTTGGAGTTGACCAGATTGCAAATCTGTTTTGGAGTTACATTGATTGATGCCTATTGCATTATTAGACTGGCGCTACAGAAGTTCTAAGATTATATTAGATTGGAATACTGCTAACAGGTCAGCCTTTCACTTGAGTCAGGGATCAGAAAAACAGCGTTTTGTTAAAACTTGGAGATTTCTTATTGAGTTCTGTAACCCTCAAGGGAAGGCTGTAAAAAATGTGCACACTTCTGGATGTGGCTTTGAGATCTACTTTTAACAGAACTAATTTACATAAACATATGTATATATTGCAAACATACCTGGGGTAATGCACACAAGTAAGTAATAAGTTCAGCATTTGACATGTCTTGCAAAGACATACAGAGTAGGTAATTTTCTATGTTGGTAATTAGTATGTATTTCTTTGTGTGCAGGTGAATGTATGTACTAAGAGACTTGAAATAGCAGCCTCTAGTGCCTGTCGGAAGCGATGCATGGGTGACTATCAACTGATCTGAGCAGGTGCATTTTAAGGCATCTTGTAAATGTATGATGAGCAGAGTCAAATGCAAAAGTATGGATATGCAACAGAAGACTTCTAAGAGGAAGGTCCAAGACAGGAGAGGCCTGGTGGGATTGAGTTGATGCATGTCACCTGTATATCTCATAGCATGTGTGTGTATACATATATATATATATATATATATATATATATATATATATATATATATATATATATATATATATATATACACCATAATTTGTATATATGTATTTGGTTTGTTTTTGTGTATGTAATATTAGTATTGTTTGTCTTTATGTGAATATACGCATATATGTGATGTGTATGTATGAGGACATTTTGCATGCACTTTTTTGTTTGCCTTTCGCTGCTTAGTGACTTAGCTCACAACCTCAGCTAGTGGCTCTGTACAAATTTTGGTTCCTTTTACGTTACTTGATGTTTTTTTGTGCTGCAGAGTTCGACTGTTGAGGGACCGAAAGGAGGAACAGCTGAAAGAACTGCAAGCGCTGACTGAGAAGAGACTGGGTGCCGAAGATGTGGCCAAAGATGTGAGAAAGAAGTTCGATCAGGCCTCTGACCAACAGACGCAGCTCTTCAGTCGGTCAGTTACACATCTACGTCCCATTAGTGGCACTTTAATAGTAATATTATTTGATAATAATAATTGATTGATGATAATACTAATAATTGATGATAACAACAATAATAATATTCCTATGTTCTCCAGACATTAATAATATTTCTTAAAGCCTGAAGGATCATCTCTAACTCGGGTAAAAAATAATGACAATCATAGTACAGTGTAGACCCGTAAACTCGAAGTCATCAGGGTGCGTAAACCGTAAACCACGTGTAAAATGAGATGATGCCGATATAACCTAAAATGCACCGTAAAATATTCTCTAACTAAACCCAAATACAGTACAGGAGGCCTATCTACCATCACTTTGTTTTTTTAGCATAATGAAAATACATGTAGTTTGTGATCTAATTTAAAAAGCCAAAATACTGTGACGTAATAACCTTATTTTATTAAATTTGACAATGAATTGAATTTTAACGAAAAAAAATAATGTACACAGTGAAATGTTTGAGAATTTCGGAGCACATCTAGTGCATGATTCAACATCATAAACGATTTGATTGTTCGTCTCCAAATGTCTTCATCATTTGGCCCTAGACTACCTCACCAGGTTTTGTACATCAATTTCTTCATCTCGTGACCAGCATAGCTTGTGCTTGGCAACTTACAGCACATTCCAGAAACGAGAACTCGACTTAAGAAAAAGCCCTCTTCTTGCGGGATGTTGCCTTTAAAGTATTTGCCTGGTGAACAAGGATGTAACAATGATGGTGGCATTTATTGTGATCATAGCAGGGATGAATTTTATTGGCTGCTTTAGATTGGGTCATCTGTTGAACCAGTATGAGTTGTTCGTTCCGGTCCTTTCCGAAGCAGAGATCAGCTGGAAGAAAGAACTAACGGAACTAAACGAGAATATGGAGCTTATTAGAACAAAACTGAAGAAGGTTGGTGCAACCATGAGACTTCAATCTTGCCTTATCTCACACTAGTGGTTCTGGGCTTCTGTTACCAGTAGCTTCGTATTATAGATGTCTCTAGTCAAGATGCCAACTCTTTCAGTGTAACTACCAGTGCTTTAAAATCCTTGTCTCTATGTGCAGATATATAGGTATGTAGTATTTGGTATCTGGCTATTTATATAGCGCCTTTTAATAGTCTGACAGAGAGTAGATGACCAGACATCTGGGGAGTTTCTGGTATATATGTAAACACACATGGTATAGTGCATGCCATTGAGAAGTTCTTAGGAGCGCCATGCAAATGCTCAGATACATAAATAGAATAGAAATTCTGGTGCCACTTTCAAGCAATGGCGATCACATAAGATACAAAATTCAGGGGACTAAACTATGGAACAACATCCCTGATATGAATAGACCATTTAACTTTGTTCAAAACTAAGTTAAAACAGTACTTACATGCTATCCCTATACAGATGATGACTTGGTCACCAACAGTTAAAGCTTACAAAAGAGGGAACCTAAGTTGTGTAATTTCGTTACTGTCATTCATAACTTCTTCTACTTTTAGTGCCCCAAGCAATTGTCTTGTTTGAAGAGCATATGAAAAGGATGACTAGATGAGGTAGAATTGTGTTATCTCCTTGTGGGAGCATTACCCCACAATTTAACTTAATTTAACATCTTGTAAAACGTTCCAACAATCAATTTTAATGAATCACTATATGAATACAGAGGGATAATTTGTGGGGTGATTTTGAAGTTCATCACACTCGGCCAGTTGACTTCACGTATTAAAAATAACACTGCTGTGTCAGGTGAAAGAAAAAGCAGAATATCAGAAGAGGACCGTCAGCGGTGAAGAAGACTGGAGCAGTTCACGGTCTCTGCAGGAAAGCTCCTTACGTCACTCCTTCACCAGCACCCCTCCGTCACGTTCTTTGCGGGTGGCACCAAGTGAACTGGGCAGTTCAGAATCTCAACGCCTCAAGCTGATGCTATCAAAAGAGTGAGTGCTTCACGTGGAATTCTGTTTTATTATCTCAGTAGTTGAGAAAGTGTTGTCAGTATTGAAGATGTTGTTAATATTAATCACGCAGTTAGGGCGTCCAGCAGGTAGATTCAAGAGTGGGTGCAAGAGGGGCGATCAAGCCATGGTCCCTGTTTGATTTTGTGGTGGCTAGCCATTGTTTGCGTAAATTTTGCCTAATGAAAAATAGGCCATCAAAATTACTGAGATAGAAAAAGGTGCTAATATTGCAGGAATTAACAGTTTGAAATAAAAGCGTCAAATTGTGACAGTGAAAATGATTATAATTACCAAGGGGAAAAGATCAGGAAAGAAATTTTTGGCAATGTTAAGTACAGCCTGCCTTGAATCCTTCTGTCTGTGAACTTCAGAATTTGCTTCTGTGGTTGGACGGCTGTTATGATGTTTTTGCTTCAGTTGAATCATCCTCAGGATTGCACGTCCGAGGACCAGTATTTTTTATTATTTGTTTTGTGAATTTGTATATAATAAATGAATTATTTAAAGGACTTTACCTTAACTTTGCATTATCTGGGTGTTTTCTGTTGTAGAGGTGATGCGATTGCTAAGCTTGTGAATCAGGTGAAGACGATCGATGTCAGCCTAGCCTCCTAGATTTGTCGAATTTACGGATTTGCCTGTCTAATCTCCCTCCACTGCCCCACCACCTTCAGCCACTCCCCTACCTTCTTGCACTGTTCCACCTCCTCCATGCATTTTGCCCCACCTCAATCCCTTGCCCCACCTCCATCCATTGCCTCACCTCAATCCACTGTCCCGCCTCCATCCACTGTCCTTCAGCAGGTGTTTTGGACTTTGAAAACCAGGCCACACATACTGGTGGCAGTTTAGTTGCAACTTGAAACTGTTGTTAAAAACCACCGTGAAATGTTTGTAATTGAGCCGAAAACATGATTTGTCATAAAATATTTGTCAGTTATTTCGTTCAGCAAGGGGTGCGTGGTAGTCTGGTGATCTGTGTGCCAGCATAGGTAATTTTTGTGGACGTCCTTTATGAATGACCCCCCCATATTCAGTGCAAATGAGCCCATTTACTCCTACATGTGTTTACTTTACCCCTACATGTGAAAGGTAACGGTGACACTTGTTTACAGTCCTGTATAAAAACTCCTCAGCAGCATAAAGGTAAAGATTTACACCACGCCTCTACTGTGTAGACACCCTTCAGAAGCCTGGTTCTGAGGACGAACGAGGATCATACGGCTGAGTTGCAAGGACGACGACTGCTATCGGATGACAGGGTGCACTTGTATGTGTCATCGTGTGTCAAGACGTCGTCTAAGCAGAATTAAGAAACCCTTTACACATGTCATGTTTTATTTGCATGGCGCCTCTAGCTCTCGACAAGACGTCAATCGATGGCAGTAAACTGTTGGCCTTACAGGAATTGTAACTGTAATTCCAAATTTGTATAGCGCCTCTTCAAGATAAACTCATAAACTCGTCAGAGGTGCTCTCTGCCCTAACGATGTTAAGTGTCATTAAGAAACTAACGTACAAAGAGATTCATGGTTCAAAGGACTCGAATAGGGAATTCACAAACAGGTGAAAGATGAACCTTTGCTAAGTGCTGAACATCCAGCATAGGTGTATCCAATGTGGCAGCCAATATCCAATCCTTCCAAGGCATTGATAACCACATCCATGTAAATATTGAAAAAGACCGGAGAAAGAATGCCACCCTGCCTAATTCCACTTTTAATTGACGTTTGCGCCGAGAGTGTGTTGTTCCATTTTACCATCGCAAAGATTTTACCATACCAGTCAGCAATAAGTTTAATGCTAACACTAGCAGTATCACAAATTATAATGAAGAATTCCAAAAGCACATTAAAAATGACAAAATTCAAAATAAATCTACTTTACAATAAAATAAACTTGGATATTGAAGCATTAAATGAAATATTTTCATTAAAGGAATTAAAAGATGCAATTGTAAATAATAAATGTAATAAAACCCCGGAAGATTATAGGATCCCCTATGAACTAATTAAACACTAACATAAAAATGCACTTAAGGTATTGTTAGCATTCTATAATAAGATCTGGGAAGAAAGCATATTACTTGATGATTGGCATCACTCCATAATCTTATCACTTCTTAAACCCAATAAGAGCTTATCTAACCCAGAATCCTATAGACCCATCTCATTAACTTCAACAATATGTAAAATAATGGAACATTTGGTGACCAACAGGCTACAATGGTTCCTGGAAAAAAATAATATGCTTTCAAAATACCAATCAGGATTCAGAAAAAATAAAAGTACAGTCGACCAAATTCTCAAACTGCAAGACAATATATTGAAAAAACTGAAAAATAAAGAGACTGTTTTAGCTATATTTCTTGATTTTGAACGAGCATATGACATGCTCCACGTCCCTACGCTTTTATGGAAACTCTTAAATATGGGCTTAGATGGAGCAATTTATCACTGGATAGAAAATTTTATGTCAAATCGAACTTTTCTGGTTAAAGTTGGTGACTCCTTCTCTGACAAATTTGTTCAACAAAATGATACCCATCAAGGATCAATTATATCACCTATTCTGTGTCTTATCATGATAAATGATATACCACCGGGCTTAGATGGGGTAGAGATGATCCTTTTTGCTGATGATAGCTCCATTTATGCAGGACACATAAATCTAAAAAAATTAAATATAAATTACAAATTTCCTTAAATGAAATTAACAAATGGTGTAATAAAAATGGCTTTAAAATATCAGTAAATAAAACTACAGGTGTGCAATTTACGAAAAAGAGTAATCAACCCAAAATAAACATCAAAATTGGAAAAGTCATAAAAATTGAAAAAACGGCGAAATTTCTAGGTGTCATATTTGACCATAAATTAACATGGAGATCCCATACAGAGTATGTAGTTAGCAAATGCAAAAATAGACTGAACGTTATGAGAGCTGTCTCTGGGTCCCAATGGGGAGCATCAAAGAAAGCTATGCTAAGTATATACAGGAAACTAATTAGATCAGTTTTAGACTATGGTGACATAGCATATGCATCTGAACCGCAATCTTATTTGGACAGATCAACCTCTATTCAGGTTGAGGCGCTGAGATTGTGCTGTGGAGCTCCTAGGGGCACTGCAGCTCTGGCGCTACAGAATGAATTTGGGGAGTTGCCTTTACATCTAAGAAGACTTCAGAACTCTCTCAAAATAGGGACCAAGATCTTAGGAAATAAAAAACACGCATGCCAAACTGCTTTACAACCCCACTGGACAAATGAATATAGAACACCCACAAACAAAAACCAATCCACATACTCGTGTACTTTAGAATTTTTCTCATCTATTACAGTACCATTTGGGGCTCCGTCATTTTCTTCGTTTCCTCCCTGGCTTACTAAAAATTTGAAGTAGATCTAAGCCTCAACAAATCTTTAAAGAAAAAATAGGATAACCCAGAAAACATGAAATCATTTGCTCTTGAGTTAATTTCAAAATATAACTCTTATAAACACATTTATACGGATGGATCCAGAGCAGAAGACATTGTAGGAGCCGTATACACAATACCCAGCCTCAACTTAAGTTAGAAATTTCGGTTATGTAAAAATTCAAGTATATATGCTGCAGAATTAACATCAATTAAAGAAGGGGGAGGGAATGGGATAGGGGGAAGGAATGGGACAGTAAGCGCCTCCCAAAGCCTCTGCATGCTGTTCAACTGCCCACCACGCCACCTTCACGTGGTCCCCTGTTCTCGAACAGTGTGCGTGGTGGACGACCGAGTCCTCGCCGGTATATGCGAGTGCCCAAAGGCGAAGTGCCTGAAGGACGGATGATGGAGGTCATCAACGCTAGGAGATTGTGTCTCGCTAAAAACACCGAGAGGAAGGCAACGGGAGACCACCTCTCTACAAATCCCGAGTACACAAATATGAGGCCACTGGAAAAGCACGATAACAACGTCAACGACTCGAACCTGCCTTCGACGGAGAGAGTCGCGTACGGCAGAGGAGGGAACAAGGCCTCTTCGGTCATGAACCAGCCAAATCCTTGTAAAGAGACAATTCACATAGGGACATGGAATGTAAGAACTGTGTTAAGACCTGGAAAACTTGCAAATGTGATTGAAGAGATGAGAAGGATGGGCTTGGATATAATGGGACTTTCAGAAGTGAGATGGAGGGAGGACGGAGATTTCATAAGCGAGGGAGTAAGAATAATACACTCTGGAGGAGGAAAGAGTCAAAACGGTGTTGCCATATTGCTGAAGGAGAAGATTGCTAAATGTGTATCCAAGATTGAAAGACAGGGAGACAGGATGTTCAAGGTAACAATAAAAGATAAGCCAGTGGACATTGTAATAATACAGGTGTACATGCCCACTACAACACATGAACAGGAAGAGATAGACACTATGTATGAGATGATTGAGGAAGCACTGGATGGAACCAGAGGAACAGACTATGCAGTTGTAATGGGAGACTGGAATGCAGTTGTTGGAGAGGATGCAGACGGAAGGCATATTGGAAAATATGGCCTGGGGAACAGAAACAGCAGAGGAGACAAACTAGTGGAATTCTGCAGGCGAAGGGAACTATCTGTGACAAATGCTTGGTTCCAACACAAGAAAAGACGCAGATACACATGGAAAGCACTGGGAGATGTAGAACGCTACCAACTGGACTATATCATAGCTCGACTGAGATTCAGAAACAGCGTCAGAACTCTAGAGCAGTACCAGGAGCTGATGTCGACAAAGGCCACAACTTAGTCACCATGAAAGTTCACCTCCAACTGAAATTTGTTAAGAGAAAAAGGAAACTAAGACTAAAATGGAACAAGGAAAAATTGAAAATAAAGAACAAGGAACTAAAGGAAAAGATAGGGGAACATCTAGAAGAGTATGATGGCAACTCAACAGAAGAAAGATGGAACAGGTTAAAGAACACCATCATTAAAAATGCGACAGAAATTGTGGGTTTTAATCAGCTACAACCTGCTCGAAAACTAAGGATAACGGCAGAGATGCTCTTGGATGTGGAGGAGAGAAGAAAATGGAAGCATCAGAGCACAGAAGAGGCAAGACAAGAGTATAGAAGACTAAACAACAAATTACGAAGAACAACAGATAAAGCCAGAGAAAAATGGTGGGAAGAGCAATGTAAAGACCTAGAATCATTGCAGCAACGTGGAAGATATGATCTGGTATATCAAAGGGTAAAGCAAATATCAAGAAAATCAAATGCAGGAGGAGAAATTACCATCAGAGACAGACAAGGCAAAATTCTGCACGAAGCTAATGAAGTCAAAGGCAGATGGAAAGAATACGTGGAAGACCTGTATATGAGCGGAAGCAGACCCAAAGACATGGTGGAAAAATGCATCCTGGACAATACAGAAGACACTGGATCGGAGGTGTTGAAAGATGAAGTGCTGGCGGCCATTAGAGAATTGAAAAACAACAAATCTGAAGGTTTAGATAATATACCGGCAGAAATGCTAAAAAATCTGGACGACAAAGCAATGATGGAGTTAGTAAGACTTTGCCAAGATATATACACAACTGGGGTATGGCCGGAAGACTTTCTACAGACCATAATGATTCCACTCAAAAAGAAACCAAACGCCATGGCTTGCGAGGATCACCGTACTATTAGCCTTCTGACTCATGCTTCAAAGATCATGTTAAGAATTCTAACAAAGAGAGTGCAGGCAAAGTCAGAGCCAACAGATTGCTTAGGTGATGACCAGTTGGGATTCAGAAAGGGCAGAGGAACAAGGGATGCTATTGGAGCCTTGAGAGTGCTCACAGAGAGGAGCTGTCAACATGGCCAAGACGTGTTTATATGTTTTGTGGATTATGAAAAGGCATTTGACAGAGTCGACTGGAGAAGACTAATGCAAACACTCAGAAGACTGGGAGTGGATTGGAGGGATAGAAGGCTAATAGGAAATCTACACATGGGCCAGAAAACACGGATCAGAATAGATGGAGAATATTCAGAACCAGGAAAACTAGGCAGAGGAGTGAGACAAGGGTGCCCACTGTCACCAATACTCTTCAATATCTACATAGAAGAGCTTAACCGAGAGGTACTAGAAGATATGGAAGAAGGAATTAAGGTCGGAGGCAGACTGATAAAGGCCCTAAGATTTGCAGATGACCAAGCAATGTTGTCGGGTAGCCAAGAGGGCCTACAAAGAATGATGGACCATCTACACACCATATCAAAACAGTATGGTATGAAAGTAAATATCAAGAAGACAAAGATCATGAGAATAAGCAAAGGAGAAGAAACAATAGTAAGAATAAACATCAATGGAGAAGAAATAGAACAAGTAAAAGAATTCTGCTACCTAGGAAGCGTTGTCACGCAAGATGCCAAGTGCCACAAGGAAATTAAAAGAAGAATAGCATTGGGCAAAGACGCATTCTCAAAACAAAAAGAGTTACTGAGAGGAAAAATGAACAAGAACTTAAAGAAACGAATGATTAAAACTCTGATATGGAGTGTGGTGTTGTATGGATCGAAACATGGACCATGAGAAAGGAGGACATCAAGAGATCGGAGGCCTTAGAAAGGTGGATTGGGTGCAGGATGGGAAAAGTTAGTTGGTTGGAGCACATAACAAATGAGGAGGTGCTGAAAAGAGTTCAGGAAGAAAGATCCTTGATAGCTACAA
>OZ029926.1:1746306-1749217 GCA_964023275.1 Norana najaformis
AAAGACACTATGCAAAGATATACATACATAAATACATACATAATATATACATGCATACAGACATGCATATGTACATACATATGTACATATATACAGACATGCATGCATACATGCATATTAAAATAAATACATGCTTACATACACACATAAAGACATGCATGCATACATACAGACATATGCACATACATAGATCTATGCATACATACATACTTATTTACATAAATGCATACGTACATACACACTTGCATACAATGCCTTTCAGCGCAATACCGTAAATCAGTGCATCATGAAGTGCAGTGCTCTGCCATTAGAACCAAGCGGCACAATACAACACAATACATGACAATACAATACAATAGAGTATCGAACATGACAGTATAAATGAACACAATACACTACAATACAGGTGTTATCAAAACAGATGTAATCGTGACATACAATTCAACACAATACTTTCCCTGTCTCCTCTTTTCGCTTGTGCTTTGGCTTCGAACCCGTTATCCGCCTGGAGGCAATTAAATCGCCACTGGGCCACTGCGCCAATTAGACGTCGATTGCAATCAGACGAATTCGATCCGATATGCATTATGGACGGGACCCTCATGTAACGACGTCAGCGCCCGATCACGTGACTCGCGCCAATTACGCCATCCGGCGGCCAGCCGGGGAACAACTTAATGAGGGCTTGCCATGCGTCGCATTCCTCGACCCCTGACCTCATTCCGTTTGCCCAGAGCAACCGCGTCGAAATCCAGCCATATACCTCGAAACGCCCTACGTCGGGTCAGGCCACCGACCCTGGGTCGCGCATGCGCACAGGCCTCGGCGGAAAGAGCGTGCCTACGAGCGATTGAAGTACCCTACCCGGGGAAAAAATATGCGTAGCTGATTTGGTTAATTATTTATGGGTTGGCCGTGAGTGAGTCACGTGGGGTATTCACGGAACAAGACGCGATTATGCGCAGTTGATCGAAAGTTGTAGAAAAACCATAAAACTGTGAGAAATGCAGAAAAAGTCTCGGTATTCGAAGGGGAATTTATAACCGACAAAGAATCAGATAGATTGCCAAGAATATAAAGCAACATGCAAGTCTTCATTGCGCTTTTATGGCTGGGGCCTGACAATTCAACTACATAATACCAATTGCCAACACAATTATTATGCGCACTTATATAATATTATATATACACATATATACATACATACAGATATACATATATATCTGTATATATATATATATATACGTACATGAACACATCTATGCACTTAAATATACGCATATCTATGCGAATACCTTTGCTTCTGCACGTTTGATCTCTTGTTTACAAAGTTCTGTGATAAATGGATAGATACATGTCTACATTTTGCAAAATAACTTAAATATAAATGACCTCCAGGCTTCATATATATATATAATTATATATTATACGTATGCATGTATTAGCAGTTTAGTAGTAGCAGTAGGTGCATGACTAGTAGTAGTAGCAGCAGCAGTACTGCTACTACTACTACTACTACTATTATTATTATTATTATTATTAGTAGTAGTAGTAGTAGTAGTAGTAGTAGTAGTAGTAGTAGTACATGTAGTAGAAGCATTGGTAGTATACCGTACACTTGGGGCATTCTGCAGGACCGTAATTGAGGTCGATATTCTGTTGTGACTATATCGTGTAAATGGGCGCATACCCGGTGGATAGCTGGAGCTCACTCGTCAAAGCACTCGGTCCATCGGCTATTGCAACGCTGTTCGTTTCCTAGATTTGTAATCGTAATCGTAATCTCGAGATTTCTACAGCGCCCAATGAAAGCTATGTCGCGAGAACCAGCTTATTCACGGGCGCTCAGTCAAAAAAAATCGATAGGATGTAAAGGTTCGGTTCCAGGTCAAGATCCAAGAGTCGGGGCAGGCAGGCAGTCAGACGGCTAAGGTGGGTGGTGTTTGGGATCGGATCTGCAGGATAGATTGGAGAAGAGAAGAATTAGGATAGGATCTGCGAAACAGGAATGTTTTCAACTTTTAGTGGAAGACCTGCGGAGAGATTGCAAGGGGTGAAGTGATGGTGCGTTTGTGTGATGGGTCAGATAATTGCCGAGGTTCAGGCGAGAGTTTATTCCAGAGGGGTGGAGCAGCTATGGCTAGGGAGCGATTTCCAAATTGTAAGGATGAGGTGACGGTAGGGAGGAAAAGTGTTAGGGCAGAAGAGGAGCGGATTGAACGGAATGGTTGGATTGCAAATAACTGGCGAAGATTGGAGGTTTGGGAGGATTGAAGTGTGTTATAGGTATGTGATAGGACTTTGACTCTATTCGTTCACGTATTTTAAGCCAATGAAGTGATTCGACAACAGGAGTAATGTATTGGTATTTGGGAGGTTTGGTGACAGCACGAGCGACAGCATTCTGTATGGCTTGAAGGCGGTTTATCTGAGTTGTGTCTGTTTTCAGGAAAAGTGAATTGCAATAGTCTAATTTAACATGGACTATGGATGTGGCGATGGTAGATGCAGTTTTGCAGTCGTTAAACTGTGGGAACCAATTGAACTCGGCCACTGCCTTTACTATTACTACTGCCCGGGTGAATAATTGTAAGGTAAGCCAGGTCAACGTCTATTGCCCTATAGAAGCCACTGGATGTCGCTAAACACTCGCTGCTTGTTAAGAATATTCGGCTCTGTTTACACACCTTTTAATCCCTTTGTTACGAGGCTATGTCAGCGTTTGTCGAACGCGTTTTAAAGTTGAATTAAGGTTAAAGTCTTCTTAAATATAACGTATTCCAGGATCACTCGATTAAACCAAACTGACATTAACATAGATTAGATTAAACCAAAGGCAGTGGCGGAGTTATAAGTAATGTATATATATATATATAATATATATATATATATATATATATATATATATATA